>QKWP01001636.1:34843-87269 GCA_003550325.1 Gigaspora rosea
TTTGGGTGATGCAAAGTAATTTGTGTTTGATATACATAGTAAATATTAGTTAAATCAAATAGTATTTGTGCATATAAAGTTTGAATTTGTGTGTGTAGGGTTTATTAGTTTGTGCACGTAGAGTTTATTTATATATATAATATAATATGATAGTGGTAATAAATATGTAAATGAAAAAAAGGAATTAGTAAGTCATAGATCTCTTTTTCTAAATGAAATATAAAATAAATATATAATTAGCTAGCATAGATTAAATAGAGTATTGGTGATTAAAATACTATTATAATTAACTCCAAAATACTTCAAGATTACAATAACAAAAGCAAAAGCTATGATATGATAAAAATAACCCTCAAGGTTAATTATAGATAATATTGAAAGCTTTTATTTAGTATGAATGTAAACATATTTTGTATTATAGTTAATTTTAACTATTTGTATTTCAAATAAGGTGAAATTATAAATGAGTACTAGTGTAAACAATAAAACAGAATGAAGTAGCAAAACAAACAGTAGGAATTCTTTCAAGCAAATAATAATCAATATTAGATTTTAAATAATAGCATAATTAGTTATACTTTTTTGGTTCTAAATAAAGATAAATTAGTAAAAAATAATAGACAAGTAAAACAATTTTATATAAGATCTTTGATACATAGTAATAAAGAATTGTAATGCACATGCATAGTATTTAAATCATGATTTTGATTGGCTGGTTAATAAATTTTTACAGATTGAATCAGAATTTACCAATTCGAATTATAAATTGAATTAAACTGAATACATGAAAAAGAATCTGAATCTAATTTAGATTGTTTTTTAAAAATAGGATCGAAGCTCTAATTAGTATAAAGACGAAAGAACAAAGGTAATAATTATAAAGGAGATTTTAGACACAAAAAATTTTTAAAAGTATAACACTAGTGAATGTTTATCTGGCATTGCCTATTTAATTTTCTAATTTGAAATTTTAAATTTTAAAGAATTTTTTAAGCTTCTTTTTATTTTTAATATAAGTTAATTCTAAAACCAGAGATACTAAAAATTGAATTGTATTTTAATTATTATACAAATATATTTAATTAATATTGTTACAAACAACAATTGCAAAACAATTAATTGCAAAATAATTGCAATTTTTATAATAGAAATATCAAAAAAATTATTGCAAAAATATAGTAAAAGTGTAACAGATATTATGTAATATTTTAGGGGTTCTCTAAACTCTTATATTAAATATAGAAGTTTACAAATTTCTTTTATATAGGAGGAGAAGGGTAGAAGATATAGTAAGGGGAGTAACAAAAATCAGGTGATTTTTTAAAGGGGGAGGAGGTAAAAAAAGTTGGAACTATATATAAGAACCTGACTATATATATACTAAGGAAGAGGGAGGGGGGTAGGCATCTGATAAAAAATAATTAGGTAATTAATAGCACGGTCCTAAAATAATATTATGTAATATATATCACTATCCTAACTAAATTTTATTTACAATAAATATAATTATATACATGTAAAAACTATTGTTTAGTTTGGTAAATGTCTTGAATCAACTATATTTTACTATCAATAAAAAATTTCCAAGATATACAAATCAAAAGTCTTTCTCCAGTTTATATAATAATACTTTACAAGCAAAAATAAATATTTAAAAAAAGGCTCTATATGGCATTTGTTTGAAACTTTTGTATTAATTGCAATTAATTTAAAAATAAAAAATATTTTAGTATAGGTTTTTTTTTTAAAAAAATACTTCTTTATCTATTCATATAAGCTTTTTTTTAATTGTATAAGCTTGGAACTGCAGGTCAATAGCGAAGTAGTTGTGCTCTTTGATCCTTAATCGCAAAGTCGCCAGTTCAAGTTAGACTACCTAAATTGAGTCTATGAAGAGAAAAACTGTGCCAGGACTCTGATTGGAATACAGCTACAAATATGCATGCATGGTGCAAGAATACCTTTAGCAAAATTTTGGTTGATAAGAAGAACTTAGTTAGTTCTGGTAAAAGCTTCTGGTAGTAAATAAATTATCTATTAATTCTGGTTGAAAAAATTGAATAGTTCCTCTGGTAGTAAATAGAACATCTGGTTAAATTTGGTTATGAACAATAGAATTAGAAATTACTATTAAAGTAATAATATATATAGATTCCAAACATGTAAGATACCTAATATTTAAAGAAAGTTTCAGAGATTTAATGATTTAATAAAAGTAATGCCATACACATCCTGTTAGTGATCAAGCCAACAGATTAAGCAAAAAAAATTATATAAGCTTTTTTATTTATTTAATTATATAATGGTAGAATGGCAATCAATTAATCAACAATCACTTTACTGACATAACATTTCACTGACAATTATTCACTGACAGGTTCATTTTATCGACAGTTTATTTTACCAAAGCTTATTTCACTGACAAAGTAATTCTGGTCATTGTTGTTAGAGTCAGTGTAGAATTAGGTAGAATTAGAACTAAATTTAGTGTGCTGTTTAAAAATAAACTTGTCAGTGAAATGAGCTTCGGTGAAACAAACTGTCAGTAAAATGAACTTGTCAATGAGTATTTGTTGGTGAAATGTTATATCAGTAAAGTGATTGTCAATAAAATAATACAAACCCAATTATATAAGCTTTTTTTTATTTATCTAATCATATATGTTTTTTTTTCTTTATTAAATTATATAATAAACTTTTTTTTTGCTAATAATTCTAATATCAAGATTAGTAAATTATTATATTTACAAACTGTAGCAAAAATTGCAATTAATTGTTTAATTGTAGCTGTGCTACTAATCAATTAATTGAGATCAAATAATTGAATTAATTGCCTTCACAATCAATTATTCAGTACCCTGTCTAAAACTCCTATTATATAAATAACAAAAAAAACAAAAAAAAAAAAATTAGGATACTAACAGATATTACATAATATTTTTAGGAGGGAGAAGGGTAGCTAAGGACCCAAAGAACTCTGATACAACTTAGATCTGAGTTTGTATAATTTTAGCAATATTTTAGCCAAATAGATGTATAAAATATAGCAAAATTTGAAAATTTACTATATAAAAATGCAATGTTTAATGAATTTCTATACAAAATTTCCTTTTTTAGAATTATTTGAGTTGTATTAGAGTTCTTCAGGGTCCTGGTAGTTAGGTATTAGGGTTCCTCAAATTCAAATCAAATCAAATATTGGATCAATTTGAATTTGATCAAATCAAATTGATCCTGATTTGAATTTGATTTGATTCAAATATTTGAATTTGAATTTGATTTGAATTTGAATTTTTAATAGTAATTTTCAAATAAAATCAAATATTTGTCAAATCAAATCAAATTTGGCCATATTTGAATTTGATCAAATCAAATATAGTCAAATTTGAATTTGAATTTGATCAAATATTTGATTCAAATATTTGAAGATCAAATCAAATTGTAGAATACTACTAGGTATAATATACTATATACAGTCAACTCTCTCTAATCTAAACTGGGACTGCTTTTTTTTACTATGTAAAAATTTGAAAAAGTTCAGTTTTCAAAAAGTTATATATGGCTTATCTGAACTTTATAATAAAATTTACAAATGTTCTAGGAGATTTTGTTTGGTTTAGAGAGAGTTTAATAGTGTTTGGTTTAGAAGGGTTCAGAATAGAAAGAGGCGACTATATATACTTTATATATAATGTGAGGGGAGGGGAGTAACCCCTTTAATAAAAAAATATTATGTAATATCTGTCAATGCTCTTAGCATTATATTAAAATTTTTTATGTTTTATTATTTTAAAAACTCAATAAACAATTGAATTTTTGGTTACCAATACTTGAAATTATATAGTGCAACTAAATAATACTTGAAACTTATCAATTCCAATTTCAAGTTTAAGAATAAAAAATACAAATTGCAAATTATATATAAATTTGTAGTATTGATTTTTTTAAAAAATTTTGTAAAATTTTTTTAAACAAATCATCTTTGAACTATTAAATAAAATTATAAAGCAATTTTTTCTAATTCTAAAAATAGTAAATTATTAAAATTGGTTGAATATTTATTAAGTTATAAAGATTTTAATTTCAGGTATCAAAAGTTGTTTACAAAAATCATATGATAACCATATCAGATATGATACTAACCAATCAAAATCAATTATTTTTGTAGCTAGAAGAAATTTGAGTTACTAGAAGAACTTTATGATATATAAGTTAGAAGTATAATTTTTTTAAATATATACTTTATTGAAATTTTGCTATTATAAAATATGCATTTTGTTCTATATATTATAAAATTTTAGTGAAATTTGATTACAACTATAAAAAGTTTTATTGGTAATATAGCACATTTTTAATTTCTATATAAATTTTATTGTACCACTAAAATTATATAATAAATGATCTATACCCTATTCTTAAACACTATTTAATTGATAAAACATTTGATTAATTATAGTAACTAAAGCTAAACTTGGAGTTTTTATTTTAAATTTATAATACCTACTAAAATTTTCTTATGCTCTTTTATTATTAATAAACCTAACTCTAAACTCTAATCTAATTCTAAAATTAAAATATTTTAAGATATTAGCTTCAGCTATATTAATTATTGTTAATAAACCAAGATCTTACAAACTTAATACATTGGATTTTCTGCTAAATTTTTTAAAAAACTTTGATATATTAGGTATTTAGATACATATCTATAAAAAATTTATATCTTTTTTTTTTTTACTTAAAAATTTTTTGAAATAAAATTAAAAGTCAGATTGGCATGTTATTTTTTAAAAAATTTACATTATAAAATATACTGTATTATATTTATATTAAAAATTCTATTTTACTTTATTTAATAAATTAAATTTTAGTTTATACTACCAATAATATATTTATCAAAAACTTTAAAAAAATCAAAAAATCATTTTATTAAAAAAACATTGTACACAAAAATCTGTTAGAATTTTGATTATATTTATAATAAAATTTTTTTAAAAAAGTTTTTAAATTATTTTTTTACTATTTGTAGTAACTTATATAAGTTTGATTTAAATTTTTAATAATAATTATTAAAAACCAACTTTTAATTCTAATTACAAAATTTTTTTTAATTAAACTAATTAAGTTTAAAAAAAATTACATCTCATTTTTATGTTAAATTTAAATAGAGTATTTAAAAATTTTTAAATTAAATTATTTCTTATATATAAGCTCAATTTTTTAAAAAATTGTTACAATTAAAATAGGGTTTAAGTTTCAAGATATTGATCTACTAACAAAACTTATCACCTACCCATGTATATAAATTTAAAAAAAAAAAACTTTAAAAAAATATTTAAACAGATAATTAATTTTATAAATTAGTAAAATAGTATTTACTTAAATACCAATTTTAAAAATTATATTTCAAATACTGTATATAGTACAATATACTACAGGCAGTGTATAAAATTCAAATTTAGTTTTATGTTCTCAAAAAAAACAGCTTTTAAGTTAATCTTCTCAAATGTTCTTTATGAAGCAAGTATTTATTAAATGCTCTCAGATAGAGAACATATGGGTCTTTTTTTTCTAAAAATAGATTTATTATGGTTTTCTTAATAAAAATCTCGTGTAATAATGGCTTATAGGGTCATTTGCTAGCAAAAATCCCATATGGGTTGAAAATGACTTTTGTGGATTTTAAAAATAAAAATTAAAATTTTTAGCCATCCAGTAATCTAATCCAAATATACTTTTTTTATTTTGTAGAGCTTAGTGAGTTTTACATAATAAAAAAAAAGTTTATTTGGATTGAATTACTGGATGGCTAGAAATTTTAATTTTCATTCTTAAAATCTACATAGTCCCGTAAGGTTATTTTCAAGGCAAAGACCCCATATTTTAATCATTTATTTTCTCAAAAATTACGCAATGTTCTCTGAGAACACTGAGAACATCGAATTTTAAACACTGCCAACAAGTTATTAATTTATAAAATAAATCTATATAAAAACAACTTTTTATAAACACGTTTTTAATCTAACTATGTGATTATATAAAAATGATTATACTATTTAATTTATTATCAGTTATTCACACTTTACTATGACTCTATTTGATAACTTTAAAATCTTGTCTAGTTCATAAAAATCAAAGAAACTTTATTTACCATACTTTCGCGAAATAATGCCCACTGCGCGTTTTTGTCACTCATTGATATGATATTTTAATAAGCTATATGAAATATAGATTTTGCTTTGCCACTCCGTGCAGTACTGTATATGATGATGGATGCATCATGTGGCTGTTATACTAAAATTTGCGATCATGACGGTTATTATGAATGTCGTTTCGACATTAAATCATCTGAACTATGACCGTTGTCCCGACAAACATAGAAATTGCTTTGAAAAAGTTCGTTTCCATAAATACGTTCTAACGATTTCAAATCTTAAATGCATTATTATCAATTATCGTGCGATGACAAATCTAAAAAATAAAATATCATTCGTATTCGATTCAGGCAGCTTATATTTTAAGCCTTTGCACGTGTTAATTTACTAAAAAATTTAATGTAAACTAATTTGTTCAGGACAAAGTCAGCATTAACCAAGTTTTGCTAGAGTTTTTATCATCTTTATATGAAAGTAATCACTCAAAATGTTGAACAAAGTTTAATTCACTTTAAAAATTTTTACTATATATCAGATATTGATAAAAATAAATATACATGCTTGTGCTATCAATTATATAATATATAGATATAAATTAAAAATATCTTATAAGAAATCATTCAACGACAATAACTAGCTTAGTAGCACTGACTCCTTTTTTCATTTTGTCCAGTGCTGAAGGAAGACCATCAAGTCCACCGGGCAAAGTGGTAACATTAGATGGTCTAAGTCTACGCTCAAGCAACAAAGCTTCAACCTCCTTTAAAATTCTATTAGTAACTTTAAGGTAATCGTTAGGACGTCTATATGCAGTAGCAAGGGCTACTCGCGTAACTTCAACATCCTCTCTTGTCTCTACAGGCTCAAAACTGATACATGCAATTTTACCATTTGTACCTAATGCTTGTGCACCTAAAGATGCGGTCTTACTGCCAATAGTATCAAAGGCATATTTCAATCGACCTTGACTGGCTTTTTTGATTTGATCAATTACGTCAGGAGCATTGTAATCAAAAGTGTAAGCTGCGCCTAATTCTTTAAGATATTCATGATTTTTAGGCGATGCAGTCGTAATAACCGTAAGTCCTATATTGACTGCAAGTTGAATGGCATTTGAGCCAACGGAAGATGCTCCACCCCAAATCTGTTATAATTTATTGTTAAAAATTTATTTTTTTTTTTTAGTAAGAAAAAAATAACGTAAAGAAAAAATGTTGACTCACCAAAATAAATTCTTCTTTGAACCATTGAGGTCCTCCAGAAGGAGGTGGCAATTTTAATGAATCGAATAAGCCAAGTCCCGCTGTAAGCGAGCCAACAGGAATAGTTGCCGCTTCTTCAAAAGTAATATGTGGTGGTTTCTATTAAGGACAATCAATTATATTATTTCTTCTTTGCTTGCAAATGAAATAGTTCAATATATCATAGGAAAAATTACCTTATAAGTAGTTGATGCATCAAGTAAAGTATACTCGGCAAATGCACCGTAATGACCGGGAAATCCCATCTTGCTAACCCCACAAATTTCTTCACCTGGGGAAAAGTCTGTAACACCTTCACCAACAGCTTCTACAATACCGGCAACATCACAACCGAGAACTGCAGGATATCCATCAACCATCAGTCCATCTATTATTTGATAACTATCAGAGAATTAAGAAATAAAAATTTTCATCCATGTATAGTACAATATACGACATAGATTATTAAATAAAGAATTACCAATCAATAGGATTCAAAGCAACAGCTTTGATCTTGACAAGTAATTCGCCTCTTTCCCCAGAAGATTCATCATAAACATATGGTTTTGGAACAGGCTTATCAACCAATTGAATTTCTAGCTTAGCACCTTTTGCTGGTATTACAGCAGCTTTAACTTTTTCGCTCATTATCGTTGAGAATTAATAATGGTATTTTAGAAGATCAAAAAAAAAAGTTTTAAAGATGGGAAATAAAAATTCCGCTATCACGTCATTACATAAGAAATATGCATAATTCTAAATTCAGCATAGCTAAACGTCGCATATTTATATATCACCAAAATTGATTAATAATACATTTATGATAAATTAATGTTACGATGAGACAAATAACCATGTAATTTAAAGAGGTCATTATGCTATATTTATACTATATCATACGTTCTGATCAGATTTTTGGCTACACATACCCATAAAACCGGAAGAACGGCAATTATCTAAATTTAGAATTTTAATTCTACTTACGTTAAAAAGATTTATGTACTATATGTATTGGATTATCTATTCCATATGTGAGAAAGCTTATCTCTGCACGTCTGCGTGTGTATATGCGCCCACTCTTTGCAATTCTATTTTATTACGGCAAAGAAATCGGAGAAAGGTCACAAAATTGACGGAAAATGGAATGAAGTATTGTGTAAGTACGTACAAGAGAATGAATTTCCAACTAAACAATAAATAATAATACTAGGATTCACACTAAACAGATTGTGTTTACTAAATTAGGGATATTTTTCACTACGTACTGCGTTAGTCAAAATTATGTGTAACCACTGCGGAATCAATTGACGCACCTATCATACCTATCCTGCGTAAGTAAATGATCCCCAACATCTGGGGATCGTCATTTGTTTGTATTCCTAAACTACGTACATGACGTACATACGACGTCAATTTATTATTGCTGCGTGGAACAATTATACTTTATAAAAATGATACGAAGAGACCTTAAGGTGACCTTAACAAATCTTCCCAATATTCATCATAAAATGTCAGAAACTGTAGTGTTTTTAGGAACTATCGCTTCGCGTGGACTTCAATTTGAACGCGCTATATCTTTAGGATATTCTGTTAGTCCAACCATTACTGCAACCACCAAATATGTAGTCTGTGGTCAAAATGTTGGGGCTGAAATTGACGACGCTAGAAAACTCGCTATTACTATTCTTAACGAACAAGAATGGGAAAATTTGATAGCTCAACGAGAGGAGGATGATGGTCTTAACTCTAATAGGACTTATTCTACTACAAGAAAACGAGAAAGGAGTGAGAGTAGTGACGATGAACTTTCAGATAATCATGATATATTCGCAAAACCTACAACATATATGACAGCATATAATAAATTTTGGGAAATTAGACTTGAAGGTCGAAAGACATATGTCAGAACTGGAAATATTGATGACAAAGAAGAAATATATGTAACAATGAAAGAACATAAAAATTTGACCGATGCGAAACAAGCTATGATTAATTTGATCGCTAGGAAGGCGAGTCAAGGATTTCAGAAACAAAATAAACCTCCACCAACAACTGATATTAAATCTGATAAAGTGTCAGTCAAGCGACAAAAAATTAATGATGATTCAATTGTATCTACTATCACAAATAATACTACTTTTAAGAAATCGACTACCTTACCTCCTTCTATTATTAATGCTAAACCCAAGTCGATTTTGAAAGGCAATATTCCCAAGGTTTTACTCGCACATTCTTGGAAAGAAGACGAAGTTGACCCAACTGGTTGGTGGATTTCTGAAAAGCTGGATGGTGTTAGGGCCTTTTGGTGTGGAAAACGAGGTGCATTCTTATCTAGACAAGGAAAAATTTATGCTGCGCCTGCTTGGTAAAATCTAATATTATATTTGCTTTGTTAATTGACATATAAATTTTTATAAATTTTAAATTTCCTTTATCTTTAGGTTTACAAAAGGTGAATAATGGTTATTTGTAGCTAATTGAAAGAAATTTTTTTAAAACTTAATCTTATTGTCATTGACAGGTTTACCTAAAGACATTGATCTTGACGGTGAACTTTTTGGTGGTCGCGGTAAATTCCAGTCAACTGTTAGTATCGTAAAAGCTGGTGTTGAAGAATGGAAAAAGATAACCTATCAGGTATATACCGGTACTATATAATCATATTATTTCAATTTTTAATTTATAATTTCCATAATTCTCATGATTTGTTTTTTCTTATCTAGGTATTTGACGTCCCATCGTACTCTGACGTACCTTTTGAGGATCGTATGGCTTACATTGAAGATTTAGTAGAAAAACACAAGCAAGTAACTTTACAGGCTAGCAAATTTAAGCACAAAATATATTACAGATCATAATACATTTTACAATCCTATTAGACCTCCGTACGTGCAATTAGTTCAACATAAATATTGTAAATCGGCTAAAGATATTTTTGACGAGTTAAAGAGAGTTGAAACAGCTGGTGGAGAGGGGTTAATGATTAGAAAACCGAAAAGTGAATATGTTTGTGGTCGATCCAACACATTATTAAAAGTATGTTCAAGTATCGAGATAAATTTATTAAATTTTCATTTATTGAACATAATTTTTACATTTACAAATTTTTAGATTAAATCATTCTTTGATGGTGAAGCTCTTGTAGAAGGTTATGAACGAGGAAAAGGTAAATATACAGGAATGACAGGTGCATTAAAATGTGTAATGGCTTGCGGTAAAAAATTTAAGGTCGGGTCTGGATTGAGTGATAAAGAAAGAAAAAACCCTCCAAAGATTGGAAGCATCATTGTGTAAATATAAATTATTATTTTTTTTCTCAATTTCATTTTTATTTCTCGAGGAAGGATAATCATCCATTCATAATTTCAATATACCATAATATAGTTATAGATGCCAGGAACTTAGTGATAGTGGATCACCACGATTTCCTACATTTGTTGGAGTTGCTATAGACAAAAATAAGCCTAAAGACCCTGATTTCGGACATAAGTTAAAAATTAAATAATTTAAGCACGTTTTTCACAATAATTTATGCGATGTAATAAGTCATAAGCACTCATTAGATCTAGATTTTTTACGATAATTGTGTATATGCGATGTAAGAAGTCATAAGCACTCATTAGATCTAGATTTTTTACGATATCTATTTTTACATTCTCATATTAAGATAATGTATGATGCTAAATAAACTATACAGTAGATGCACGTTCTTTACATTTTATCTTTCCATTCTTATCGTTACGATTCATAAGCACTTATTTATCTAAATTTCTTAAGACATCTATTTTTACATTCTCATATTAATAAAGATAAGATGATGCTAAATAAATTATAATGTAGATGCACGTCCTTTACATTTTATCTTTCCAGTCTTATCGCTACGATTCCAAGAAGATACAATTAATTGAGTGCATACTTCAGTAAATATAATGCGCAGCGTTACACGTTGGCGCATTTTATTACGAAACTAAGTAATGGAACATCATTTGTTCTATTATATAAAATTTTTTTCTATAATTTTTGACATGCAACTAAAGTCATTTATTTGCTAAGCTAAAAATATGTTAAATATAATGTATTATGCATTTTACCAAAGTCCTTTGAAATGTTGCGGTTCGTTCTCTTATCTCTGATGTTAGACATAAAATATTTGATAATCAAACCAATGTATCAGTATATATTTGTTTTAAAAAAAGGTGGAGAATTAGACAAATTAAGCGATAGTGAGGGACATCTTTAACAAATAAAGATAAAAATGAAACTGTAAACATTAATGCATATAGCGAACCTAGACGCATATGGCATGCAATTGCTTAATTTATGTCAGGAGGGCATCCTGGCATGCTGAAGGCATGCAAATAATAATATAATATACCGTAATTTGCGGCAAATAGTACCCCGAACCTCTTAGTTCCTAAACCTTAAAATGATTAGTACCCGGGACCGGCAATTTACTATTTAATTTACACAGTTGACGGTTGATGGGTATTTTAACAAGGAGTACCATTTGCCGCAAATTATGGTATAAAAAGCTTTCTAAATATAATCATTAAAAATTTGGGTTGATTCATTAAATTATAAAAACATCCACTATTTAAAAATTATAGAAATAAACAGAAACTAAAAGAAGATATACATGTTCTAATATAAATAAAATGAAATAAATGCAAATTGTTCTATAAAATTATTCACTTTAATTAAAACAAATTGATATTAAAAAAAACTGTACACTCAAATCAAATCATGAAGCAAAAATTTGAGTCAAATAGTGATTGCTTTTTAGTATAAGTTTATTTTAAGTAGTGTGATTGTTTTCAGATATTATATAAAAATAACAATATTATACAAAAATCATTTTAGCTTTCATTTTATATAATAATAAACTTTTTTAAAATAAAAGATTCTAATAATTATTATTTATATAAAATGAGTAATTTTTAATTAATAAAATTTGTATTAACTTTAAAATAACAAGTGATGCAATATATAAGATAATTAATAGTTCAACATGCTTGTTGTTAAGATAAGTAAGGCATCTAGTTTATTAATGCTATTCATAAGCAATACAATAGGCTAGTAATTGAGTGATACTCAAACTTTACTATAAAAGGCAAATTTGGGTAACTAGTTCTCATGGCTAAAATACAATCTAAAATGAAGATTACTCAAAAGAAATCATAGAAGATTTGATTAACTAAAGGTTCTATTGCCACTAGAATTCTCCGTTTATTGTAGATAGTCTTTATTAATTATTTTTCTTATCTATCTCACAAGTACATGAAATTTTATATTTATTTATACAGAGCTTTGTTACTGCGATTAAGCAATATAACTACTTAGCAGAAAACTAAATTCCTTACTGCGCAGTAACTACATATATCGTAACTATATAGTAATTATGTATATATAGTTGCTATTAAGTTTAATAGTAACTATAAAATTATATAGTTACTATGTAGTTACTGAGCAGTAAGAAATATCAAATTTTTGTAAAGTATTTAGAGTAATAGGAGATCTATGACTAACAATGAAAATTCATATTCAATTGTGACTGTGGCTTAGTTCTCATTATTTGAATACTAGAGACATCTTATTTTTCTTAATAAAGCTTTATACTTGAGCTAAATCTAAATTAGTATTATCAAACACTTGCTTTTTGTTGATTAATGCATATTAAGATTCTAAATTATATATATCTTTTATAAATAATGATCGATACTTAAGCTATCTTTCAATCAAATTGCCATTATGGTTCTAAAAGATATTACCTAATTACTTAAAACTTTTAGCACCTAAAGCTTTACATCTAAATTTTGCATATAACTTATATTTTGCTTTCTATTATTTGTCCTCTTAACAATTTTACAAATAACTTTATCACACCAACAGCAATATTTGGCTACACAATTGTTAAGCAATTGCTAGATTCGACAGCGCAACTACCTTAATATTAATTAAAATAATATCAAGATTAAGCTTGTTGGTGAAACTAATCTTTAATGGTGCACCAACAGTCAACTGATGGTGCACAGTAAAGCTGGTGAAACTAATGCACTAATAGTTATAGAAAAAGCTAATTTTCAATGGTGCACTGATGGTGTTTTGCTGGTGCAACAGTTTTTTGGTGAAACTAATTAGTTTCACCAACAAGCTTAAATGGTAAATCGCAGATCAAGGATATAAATTTTATATGATCATGCGGCGGAGATCAATCATAACTGACACCCAATACTTCATTTTGACCTTATAAATAATTCATATTATAATTAAAAAAAATAATATTTGAACTTCAAATCTAATAGAGCATAACAAATAAAGTCACTAGTTTAAATAAAACTCTTTTTTACCAAATAAGTTATCAACTTTACTCTGTAAAAAACGCACATTCCAGTCAAAATATTTCAGGTCTAGTAATAATTTCGATCCTATTTTTTTAAAAAATGTAGCATTTTCTTTTTATTTTTAGTTTTATTCAGATACGTGAGCTCGTAGAAACTATTTGGCGTTATAAAAAATCAAGGTAAAGTTATTATTTTGTTACGTCAAACAAAATTTAGATTTTATATATATAATGAATCTCACGTCGTTAATGTGGTAGGTAACATGTGCGACTAAATAACAAAACTGAGTTAGAAGTTTTCGATAAACGAATGAATTTGACTTCAATAAAGAGATAGATGTAGAGAAGTTCCCATCGATTTTATTAAGGAAAATAAAGGAAGTAAGCTTGTGTAGTGCTGAAGAGACCTTTATTCGAGTAAATCATAGGTTTACACGGTAGTTTTCGGAAGTATATTTTCGTACTAAGAAATTTTGGTTTAGAACGCATGCTAGGATTAGCTAAGTAAAACTATTATTTTATTTCATTTTATTTTTTTAGTTAATCCCTTATTAACGACATTCTACCATTTTAATATGGGCAGTGTTCAATACCGTATATTTTAGAAGATTGTGTGGAGAGATTAACGAGATTAACTAGAGTGTTAAGTGCCGTATTGCCCCGTGTGATATAGTATAGAATTTTTATTGAGATATGGTTTTTTTAATATGTAATTCACATATGATTCATTTGATGTAATTTGCGCGAAGAATCTATAGTTAATATGTAGCATAATAAATATTTTTTTTTTTTTTTGACTATCGCCCGTTTTTTCTGACCCCTTAAAACAAATGTGTTCGAACGTGCACTTGGAAGCCACAAAACTTTAAGTGGTTATTAATAACTAGGAGGTGTTTTCATCAAATATAGTATTGAGAATCCCCAAGTAAATTAGAATATATAACCAGCGTAGGTTTTAAAACGAAAAGAATTTTTTTTATAGTGGGTCAATAAAAACAATACTTCTGCGAAATTCATGTTAAATGGATATACATACAACACATTAAATGATTCAAACAATAACTATTACATTCGAAACTGGGTCAATGCGAATGAAAATCAAATTCATAAATCTGAGCTGTTTATTTCATGGTAAATTGTTCATTTTCTAACTTGAACCATTCTAACAAAATTTTCCATCCCAGCAGTTTCCTGGTAATAAACAAAAGCCTTACGTTCATCATTTTCAACTTACGACTAGATATTCTGTTTTCAGTGTAATAAAAATTCGATCTATTTTCAATATAAATATAACTGAGACGCGGAAATAAATAATAAAATACGCACTAATATTAGCAATTTGAAGATGAACCACTAGCATTGAATGTATCGAGTGCAATGATTGTCCCTTCGCGATTAAATTCTCTCGAATATCTTCCAATCCAGTTGTGAATTGTAGATACTTGAGGGATGTCATCATTATCAATTTCTCCAGATCGTGCGAATTCTTCAAGCTCCATGTGCATTTCTTGGGCCGTTAGCTTGTCTTTAGGATTTATATTTCCATTTAAAAAGAATTGCTTTAGCAAATTAACAATCTTTGCTTTGATTTTTTTGCCTTTACCCTTTTTTCCAAATTTAGCGTTGGCTGGGAACGCCCAACCTGGAGACATTTGAAATTCTTCCTCAATGTGTCTAAACGAAATTCGAATTAGTTAAAGATGAAATAATCAAAATCAATTAGACAAATCTATACCCCATCTCAGCTGATTCTTGGCAATAAATGAATGCCTTTTGTTGATTCTTCTCAACTCCAATTCCATCGGAATTCTCAGTTTCAGCCGATTCCTGAAAATGAAAGAACGCCTTTTGTTTATCCTTTCTAACTTCAATTCCATCAAAATTTCCCATTTCAGCAGATTTCTGATGAAATCCTTTTTTGTCTCGCGGGCAGACCTTGGAAGAATTCGCATCTTATAATCAGCTACTATTAGTGCACCTTTAGAATTCAATTGAGCTAAAGTAGCCTTGAATTGCGCATTGAGATAGACTTTTCGTGCCTGGTGACCCAGATAGTGCTTTAGCCGCTCTTTAACTTCGTGTAGTTGTTGCTTTATATTTTCGTCAGTTACTCGATTTTCTAACTGGTCAAAAAATCCATAAAACTGTTCACACTCGGAACATCTCGAAACATGTAATGCTGAACATTCTCCAAAAGCGTACGGAAGGCAATGATCGATACAAGAATCATGCGAAATCGTTCCATCCGGTGAGATTACTAACTCTTTTTCAAACTCTCTCTTGAAATGACGTCGCAAATGTTCGATTCGTGAAAGCGTTTCGTTCTAGTACAATAAAAGAAAAAAGGTTCTACTTTATTAAAAAAAAAAAAAAAGAGGCTTTCAATTATATAAAAAAAAATGCTTTCGAATTATAAAAAAAAAAGCTTTCGAAATAAAAAAAAAAGCTTTCTAATTTAAAAAAAAAAAAATTTTTTGCCACGCACTCTAAATAAAAACAAACATGTATGAAGCAAAGTATCGGTAACGTAATACAAACTCGAATAGTTAAAAAAAACGTTGCGAACTAATCGCATAAAAAAAGGCATAATAATCAAAGCGATGGCGTTCTACTCAAGCAATAAAAAAAGAGCAAAAATATGTATTGATACCAATTCCATCTTGTCAATATATGTATTGCGTGCAATTCCAATTAAAATTTCAAATGATCCAAAACCGTATTCATTACAAATTCCACAGAGACCCCCAAATCATCCCGATATTGTAGTTGTGTGCAATTTTCAAGTCGTCCCATGAAAGAAGTTTTTTTCATTCCATCCGGAAAGGTTTGTTGAAACTTTTTCCAAAGCGCAACCTTATTATCGCGCAAGTATAGAATAGGTAAGTTTGTTTTCGGGTCTATCTTATAAGAGCTCATCGTAACGTTATCTTTATCAGAAAAAAAAGATTCAAATTGTCTCTCTTTGAATTCGGCCATTAGTTTAGTTTTTTTTTTGGAATTTCTAGAGATGGAGCACTAGCACCGTAAAGACGGGCATGCCTTTTGGCTTTGTATATAGTTTTTAAGGTCACCTGTATTTAATAGTAAAATCGTATCATATTAATAAATCATTACAGAATAAACATTTGATGCCTACTTCTAGTTCACTTTGAAGAACCTGATAATTAAAGTCAAGCGCAATGATAGAAAGTATTCGAATTTTTCCTTTAACTCCTCTAGTATTAATATCTAGTGCATGGCGAAAACTATCCCAAAATTGACAATTTATTTTAACATTACACAGAGAATCTTGTATCTAAAGTAATTCCCATTGATGCAAATTATACAGAGTTTGCCGATCTGACCTAGGGTCTGCTGCACATGTCCAAAATTCGACTTCAGATTCTTCTTTTGAGTAGGGCGTAATATTTGTGCATCCACATGCTTGAAACATAGCACGCCAAGCTACTAAATCTTTGTGTTGAAATGCATAATCAGGTGGGTATATACTATACAAAATATGCAAAAACCAAGTTATTGAACTTTGTTGTGTTATCCACTTAGTAAAAAGGGCTTCCCATTCTTCAGTAGGAACGGTAAGTTTTCTACGCTTAATATGCAGGTTAAATATTTGTTGCAAAGTTGACCCGTCTTTCCACTGAAGTGATGTACATGACGTGCATGTCATGCTTTTTTTTCTTTCATTTGCTAATAATGCTTGAACTTTCGAATCCTTAAGTCCAAAAAGTGCAAGATGATCATTATTTTTGCACATTCCATACTTTTTCCAAACGATAGTTGGTGTTTTACCAACATATTGACATATTTGATTTTGGCCTTTAAAAACCCGCAAACTACAGTAATCTTCCAATATCTGTTGTAAAATATGATAGGTTTCTGAATTACGATATATTACTAAAGATGATGCATAGCCTGGTCCAGCAAATAGAAGATCTTCCAGTAAAGAATATACAATACTTGAAACTACTATGGAAAACCTGTTAATTCGTAAATATAATGGAAAAATGAAATATCGGCTAGTAATTCTGATACAATTTCATTGTCATAAAACCCATATACTGCTAATCCAGAATATTCTGTTTGATTTTTAAACAACTCTTGATATATAAAGTTAATGGCGGCTGAAGGTGTATCCTCTATATTAATAATTTTTTCTTCTACCGAGCATAAAAATCCTGGTTGTAAGGGGTTAGAAGGCCTATTAACAATAGATAAAGTAAAGTCGTAATTATTTATTCGGGTTATTACATTCATATAAAGATGTAAAGGAAGTGTTCGTATATTATCCTCTGTAATTTTTAAATTTGGAATCCACCAATCACGAGAGTATGGTCCGTAATGAAGATTTGAGCTTATTTGCCCTTTGTTTACGAGTTTTATAGTATATTTTTTATTTCTTGACATTTTTAATTAGAAAAATGTTCACCATTCCAGTAATAAGTAATTTTTAATATCAAATGCCCGCCGTATATTACTATGTATTGTCGATCATTTTTTACCCTTTAATCACGATTTTCCACTTAATCAAGATAAATAAAGCAGTAAATATATTAATAATAAAAATGGATATATAAAAAATAATAATTAGTAAATATATAATAAGTGATGATTTTTTATGTGCGAATTTCTAAATGTTTTTATTTGCTATAGGAGTTTCTAGTGCAAAGGACAGCATAGTGGTTTTAAGATTTGAGACCAAAATAGAATTCCACTTTGGATTTCTGGATTTGGGTGTGGAACATCACTAGACTTGCAATGATGTAACATACATACGTTGTGAAAGAAGGGATGTTTATTTATTTTAGGTAATACAATTTTCGAAAGAAGGTAGCTGCGCGATGTAATGCAAAATCAGATTTTCAGATTAAGTTGCAGGTGAAACTATTTCCGTAGTTTAGCGGAGGTACGTACGTAAATAATGATGCATTATACGAAAGAAAATGGCAGTTGACATCAATAAGGGACAAATTAAAGAAATGATAATTATAAGGAATTCAGGTGATTGTTAGAGCAAAATTTAAAAATAGAGCATAGATTGTTAATACAGGTAGAATAGGGTATAAATAACGTTCATGGGCGTAAAAAAAAAAAAAAAAAAAAAGGATCAAATATTACTAAAATACTTATTTAAAGTCGATAATCAATGTTTGTTACATTAATTCCGTAGAGATGGTGGTTTTTAACTCCTAAAAACCATCTATAGAATTAATGTAACATATAATCATTGAACTCAATCATTTCTTAAGTTACATCGACTTTACAAGTAAATATTTATGTAAACACTTTATTAATGTTAATAATTTAGGGAATGCTGTCAAACTCTAAATGCAACCTTAAATACACGCT
The DNA here is from genome assembly GCA_003550325.1 of Gigaspora rosea. Classification (NCBI taxonomy): domain Eukaryota; kingdom Fungi; phylum Glomeromycota; class Glomeromycetes; order Diversisporales; family Gigasporaceae; genus Gigaspora; species Gigaspora rosea. The sequence goes on from QKWP01001636.1 coordinate 53,923, forward strand.
CAATGAAAAGCCTCTCTAAATGCATGTCCACATTTCGATCCAACTAATATAAAACTTACGGATTTTTACTTGAGGCATTCAGATATTATACCAAATCCGTGGATATGGGTTATGCTAATGAATATGAGGAATTCAAATCTTATCAAGAATCTGCTTTAATGGGACGTGCTGATGGAACATATAACATTGGACGTTGTTATGAAAATGGAATAGGAATTCAAAGAGATAGAGAGAAAGCATTCCAATACTATCAAGAATCTGCAAATGTGCTTCATGCTGATGGAACATATAATCTTGGACGTTGTTATGAAAATGGAATAGGTGTTGAAAGAGATACAAAGAAGGCATTCGAATATTATCAAAAATCTGCAAACGTGGGACACGATGATGGTGCATGTAATCTTGGACGTTGTTATGAATATGGAATTGGAGTTGAAAGATATCTAAAGAAGGCATTCGAATATTATCAAAAGTCAGCAGGTATGGAAAACGTAAATGGAATATACAATGTTGGACGTTGTTATGAAAATGGAATTGGAGTTAAAAAATATATAAGGATGGCAATCGAATATTATCAAACATCTGCTGATATGGGGCATGTAGATGGAATATATAATGCTGGGCGTTGTTATCAGTACGGAATAGGGGTTGAAAGAGATATAAAGGAGGCATTCAAATATTATCAAAAATCTGCAGATATGGGACATGCTGATGGAACATATAATCGTGGACGTTGTTATGAAAATGGAATTGGAGTTGAAAAAGATGTAAAGGAGGCATTTGTATATTATAAAAAATCTGCAGATCTAGGACATATAGATGGAACATATAATGTTGGACGTTGTTATGAAAATGGAATTGGAGTTGAAAAAGATATAAAGAAGGCATCCGAATTTTATCAAAAATCTGCAGATATGGGACATGCTGATGGAGTATATAACCTTGGGCGTTGTTATGAAAATGAAATAGGAGTTGAAAGAGATTTAAAGAAAGCATTCGCATATTATCAAAAATCTGCAGATATGGGACATGTAGGTGGTATATGTAATGTTGGACGTCACTATGAAAATGGAATAGGTGTTGAAAAAGATATAAAGAAGGCATTCGAACATTATCAAAAATCTGCAGATAAGGGACATGCTGATGGTTCATATAATCTTGGACGTTGTTATGAAAATGGAATGGGTGTTAAAAAAGATATAAAGAAGGCATTCGAACACTATCAAAAATATGCAGACATGAGACATGTAAATGGAATATATAATGTTGGACGTTGTTATGAAAATGGAATTGGTGTTGAAAAAGATGTAAAGGAAGCATTTGGATATTATCAAAAATCTGCAGATATAGGACATGTAGATGGAACATATAATGTTGGACGTTGTTATGAAAATGGAATTGGTGTTGAAAAAGATGTAAAGGAAGCATTTGGATATTATCAAAAATCTGCAGATATAGGACATGTAGATGGAACATATAATGTTGGACGTTGTTATGAAAATGGAATTGGTGTTGAAAAAGATGTAAAGGAAGCATTTGGATATTATCAAAAATCTGCAGATATAGGACATGTTGATGGAATATATAATGTTGGACGTTGTTATGAAAATGGAATTGGTGTTGAAAAAGATGTAAAGGAAGCATTTGGATATTATCAAAAATCTGCAGATATAGGACATGTTGATGGAATATATAATGTTGGACGTTGTTATGAAAATGGAATTGGTGTTGAAAAAGATGTAAAGGAAGCATTTGGATATTATCAAAAATCTGCAGATATAGGACATGTTGATGGAACATATAATGTTGGACGTTGTTATGAAAATGGAATTGGTGTTGAAAAAGATGTAAAGGAAGCATTTGGATATTATCAAAAATCTGCAGATATAGGACATGTAGATGGAACATATAATGTTGGACGTTGTTATGAAAATGGAATTGGTGTTGAAAAAGATGTAAAGGAAGCATTTGGATATTATCAAAAATCTGCAGATATAGGACATGTAGATGGAACATATAATGTTGGACGTTGTTATGAAAATGGAATTGGTGTTGAAAAAGATGTAAAGGAAGCATTTGGATATTATCAAAAATCTGCAGATATAGGACATGTAGATGGAACATATAATGTTGGACGTTGTTATGAAAATGGAATTGGTGTTGAAAAAGATGTAAAGGAAGCATTTGGATATTATCAAAAATCTGCAGATATAGGACATGTAGATGGAACATATAATGTTGGACGTTGTTATGAAAATGGAATTGGTGTTGAAAAAGATGTAAAGGAAGCATTTGGATATTATCAAAAATCTGCAGATATAGGACATGTAGATGGAACATATAATGTTGGACGTTGTTATGAAAATGGAATTGGTGTTGAAAAAGATGTAAAGGAAGCATTTGGATATTATCAAAAATCTGCAGATATAGGACATGTAGATGGAACATATAATGTTGGACGTTGTTATGAAAATGGAATTGGTGTTGAAAAAGATGTAAAGGAAGCATTTGGATATTATCAAAAATCTGCAGATATAGGACATGTAGATGGAACATATAATGTTGGACGTTGTTATGAAAATGGAATTGGTGTTGAAAAAGATGTAAAGGAAGCATTTGGATATTATCAAAAATCTGCAGATATAGGACATGTAGATGGAACATATAATGTTGGACGTTGTTATGAAAATGGAATTGGTGTTGAAAAAGATGTAAAGGAAGCATTTGGATATTATCAAAAATCTGCAGATATAGGACATGTAGATGGAACATATAATGTTGGACGTTGTTATGAAAATGGAATTGGTGTTGAAAAAGATGTAAAGGAAGCATTTGGATATTATCAAAAATCTGCAGATATAGGACATGTAGATGGAACATATAATGTTGGACGTTGTTATGAAAATGGAATTGGTGTTGAAAAAGATGTAAAGGAAGCATTTGGATATTATCAAAAATCTGCAGATATAGGACATGTAGATGGAACATATAATGTTGGACGTTGTTATGAAAATGGAATTGGTGTTGAAAAAGATGTAAAGGAAGCATTTGGATATTATCAAAAATCTGCAGATATAGGACATGTAGATGGAACATATAATGTTGGACGTTGTTATGAAAATGGAATTGGTGTTGAAAAAGATGTAAAGGAAGCATTTGGATATTATCAAAAATCTGCAGATATAGGACATGTAGATGGAACATATAATGTTGGACGTTGTTATGAAAATGGAATTGGAGTTGAAAAAGATATAAAGAAGGCATTCGAATATTATCAAAAATCTGCAGATATGGAAAACGTAAATGGAACATACAATGTTGGACGTTGTTATGAAAATGGAATTGGTGTTGAAAAAGATGTAAAGGAAGCATTTGGATATTATCAAAAATCTGCAGATATAGGACATGTAGATGGAACATATAATGTTGGACGTTGTTATGAAAATGGAATAGGAGTTGAAAAAGACATAAAGAAAGCATTCGAATATTATCAAAAATCTGCAGGTATGGGTCATGTTGATGGAGTATATGGCCTAGGATGTTGTTATGAAAACGGAATAGGAGTTGAAAAAGACATAAAAAAAGCATTCGAATATTTTCGAAAATCTGCAGATATAGGACATGCAGATGGAATATATAATGTTGGACGTTGTTATGAAAATGGAATAGGAGTTGAAAAAGACATAAAGAAGGCATTCGAATATTATCAAAAATCTGCAGATATAGGGCATGCTGATGGAATATATAACGTTGGACGTTGTTACGAAAATGGGATAGGAATTGAAAAAGACATAAAGAAAGCATTCAAATATTATCAAAAGTGTGCAGATATAGGACATGTAGATGGAATATATAATGTTGGACGTTGTTATGAAAATGGAATAGGAGTTGAAAAAGACATAAAGAAGGCATTCGAATATTATCAAAAATCTGCAGATATAGGGCATGCTGATGGAATATATAACGTTGGACGTTGTTACGAAAATGGGATAGGAATTGAAAAAGACATAAAGAAAGCATTCAAATATTATCAAAAGTGTGCAGATATAGGACATGTTGATGGAATATATAATGTTGGACGTTGTTATGAAAATGGAATAGGAGTTGAAAAAGACATAAAGAAGGCATTCGAATATTATCAAAAATCTGCAGATATAGGACATGTTGATGGAATATATAATGTTGGACGTTGTTATGAAAATGGAATAGGAGTTGAAAAAGACATAAAGAAGGCATTCGAATATTATCAAAAATCTGCAGATATAGGGCATGCTGATGGAATATATAACGTTGGACGTTGTTACGAAAATGGGATAGGAATTGAAAAAGACATAAAGAAAGCATTCAAATATTATCAAAAGTCTGCAGATATAGGACATGTTGATGGAATATATAATGTTGGACGTTGTTATGAAAATGGAATAGGAGTTGAAAAAGACATAAAGAAGGCATTCGAATATTATCAAAAATCTGCAGATATAGGACATGCTGATGGATTATTTGATGTTGGACGCTGTTTCGAAAATGGAATAGGAGTTGAAGAAGACATAAAGAAGGCATCCGAATATTATCAAGAATCTGGACGCTGTTATGAAAATGGGATAGGAGTTGAAAAAGACATAAAGAAGGCATTCGTATATTATCAAAGATCTGCAGATATTGGCCATTCTGATGGAATCTATAATGTTGGACGTTGTTATGAAAATGGAATAGGATCTGAAAAAAACATAAAGAAAGCATTCGAATATTATCAAAAATCTGCAGATATATGGCATGCTGATGGATTATTTGATGTTGGGCGTTGTTTTGAAAATGGAATAGGAGTTGAAAAAGACATAAAGACGGCATCCGAATATTATCAAAAATCTGGACGTTGTTACGAAAATGAAATAGGAGTTGAAAAAGACATAAAGAAGGCATTCAAATATTATCAAAAATCTGCAGATATAGGTCATTTTGATGGAATATTTAATGTCATACGTTGTTATGAAAATGGGATAGGAGTTGAAAAAGACATAAAGAAAGCATTCGAATATTATCAAAAATCTGCAGATACGGAGAATGCTGATGGAATATTTAATGTTGGGCGTTGTTATGAAAATGGGATAGGAGTTGAAAAAGACTTAAGGAAAGCATTCGAATATTATCAAAAATCTGCAGATATAGGACATGCTGATGGAATATTTAATGTTGGACGTTGTTATAAAAATGGAATAGGAGTTGAAAAAGACACAAAGAAGGCATTCGAATATTATCAAAAATCTGCAGATATAGGGCATGCTGATGGAATATATAACGTTGGACGTTGTTACGAAAATGGGATAGGAATTGAAAAAGACATAAAGAAAGCATTCAAATATTATCAAAAGTGTGCAGATATAGGACATGTTGATGGAACATATAATCTTGGACGTTGTTATGAAAATGGAATTGGAGTTGAAAAAGATATAAAGAAGGCATTCGAATATTATCAAAAATCTGCAGATATGGAAAACGTAAATGGAATATACAATGTTGGACGTTGTTATGAAAATGGAATTGGAGTTGAAAAATATATAAGGAAGGCAATCGAATATTATCAAAAATCCGCAGATATGGGACATGTAGATGAAATATATAATTTTGAACGTTGTTATCAAAACAGAATTGGAACTAGAAAGAATGGATATGAGGCATTCAAATATTATCAAAAATATGCAAATATTGGACATGCAAATGGAATATATCATGTTGGGCGTTGTTATCAGAACGAAATTGGAACTAAAAAGAATGAACATGAGGCATTCAAATATTATCACAAATCTGCAAATATGGGGCATGCTGATGGAACATATAGTCTTGGGCATTGTTATGAAAATGGAATAGGAGTTGAAAAAGATATAAAAAAAGCATTCGAATGTTATCAAAAATTTACAGATATGGAACAAGCTGATGGAACATATAATCTTGGACGTTGTTATGAGAATGAAATAGGGGTTGAAAAAGACACAAAGAAAGCATTCGAATATTATCAAAAATCTGCAGATATGGAACAAGCTGATGGAAGATATAATCTTGGACGTTGTTATGAAAATGGAATAGGAGTTGAAAGAAATATAAAGGAGGCATTCAAATGTTATCAACAATCTGCAAATATGAGACATGCTAATGGAACATATAATCTTGGACGTTGTTATGAAAATGGAATTGGAGTTGAAAAAGATATAAAGAAGGCATTCGAATATTATCAAAAATCTGCAGTTATGAGACATGCTGAAGGAACATATAATGTTGGATGCTGTTATGAAAACGGAATAGGAATTAAAAAAGATATAAAGAAGGCATTCGTATATTATCAAAAATACGCAAATATGGGGCATGCTGATGGAATGTATTATGTTGGACGTTGTTATGAAAATGAAATAGGAGTTAAAAGAAATTTAAAGAAAGCATTCGAATATTATCAGAAATCAGCAGATATGAAACATGCTGATGGGATATATAACCTTGGACGTTGTTATGAAAATGGAATAGGAGTTAAAAAAGATATAGAGAGGGCATTCGAGTTTTATCAAAAATCTGCGGACATGAAACAAGCTGATGGAACATTCAATCTTGGACGCTGTTATGAAAATGGAATTGGAGTTAAAAAAGATATAAAGAAGGCACTAGAACGTTATCAAAAATCTGCAGATTTGAGACATATAGATGGAATATATAGTCTTGGTCGTTGTTATCAGAACGGAATTGGAACCAAAAAGAATGAACATGAGGCATTCAAATATTATCAACAATCTGCAGATATGGGACAAGCTGATGGAATATATAATCTTGGGCATTGCTATGAAAATGGAATTGGCGTTGAAAGAGATATAAAGAAGGCATTCGAATCTTATCACAAATCTGCAAATATGGAACAAGTTGATGGAACATATAATCTTGGACGTTGTTATGAAAATGGAATTGGAGTTGAAAGAGATATAAAGAAAGCATTCGAATATTATCAAAAATCTGCAGATATGGGACATGCTGATGGAACATATAATCTTGGATGTTATTATGAAAGAGGAATAGGAGTTGAAAAAGATATAAAGAAGGCATTCAAATACTATCAAAAATCTGCAGATACGAAACATGTAGGTGGAATATATAACCTTGGACGTTGTTATGAAAATGGAATAGGGGTCAAAAAAGATATAGAGAAGGCATTCGAGTTTTACCAAAAATCTGCAGACATGAAACAAGCTGATGGAACATTCAATCTTGGACGCTGTTATGAAAATGGAATAGGAGTTGTAAAAGATATAAAGAAGGCATTCAAATACTATCAAAAATCTGCAAATATGGGACATGTGGATGGAATATATAATCTTGGGCGTTGTTATGAAAAAGGGATAGGAGTTAAAAAAGATATAAAGAAGGCACTCAAAAATCTGTAGATATGGAACATGTAGATAGAATATATAATCTTATATGAAAATGGAATAGAAGTTGAAAAAGATATAAGAAGATATTCAAATATTATCAAAAATCTGCAAATATGGGGCATGCTGATGAACTTATCATCTTTGTTGTTATTAATATGGAATTGAAGTTGAAAAAGGTGCAAAGAAAACATTCGAATATTATCAAAACTCTGCAGATATGGGACATGTAAATGGAATATATTATCTTGGATATTATTATTGAAACTAAAAAAATGAACATGAAGTATTTAAATATTATCAAAAATCTGCAGATATGGAACATGTAGATGGAATATATAATATTGTACGCTGTTATCAGAACGGAATTGGAACTAAAAAAAAGGCATTCAAATATTATCACAAACCTGTAATTTGTGAAATTGTTCACAGACTTTTAGGATAATATGAAGATTCGGTTGCAAACTTAAACAAATTATTAAAATTAATCCATGTAATATAAATATCATTATAAATTGTAAATTACAGTATATATTTTAGGTTGAATAAATATAATAAATCATTTACTAACTAAAGTATTGAAGTTCGATCTAATTAATAAAGATCTTCTTATTTACCAAAGTAGATATTAGGTCAATTTAAAGAATTTTTACAAAATTTAATTAAAGTATTAAAAATTACTTTTAATTAATAAGTAAATTTGTAGATATTATAATCATTTATACATTTTAATATAAGTTCAACCCAAGTTTAAAAGACCGTTTTTGCGCGAACTTTTATAATAATTCAATACTTTTAATCTTGATTGGCTGATTTTGGAGTAACTCAAATCAGCCGATATAGTTTGAGTAAGTATTGTAAATAAAAAAAGGGAAATTATAGGCATCTCTCGTGAAATATATATCTCCACAACCAAATTCGTTAAGTTTGTTTAGTGATATAGATAGTAAAATTTTCAAGAAAAATTTTTTGCTAGGGCACGAAAGGTAGTTTCTTCAAAGTTTTGTAAACTTCTAAACATTTATCAAATACAAGCTGTAGCAAAAGTTGTTTTATAAGCTATAATAAAAATTGGTTTCAAATTTTGATTGAAGATATTGTAATACTTACCTGACCAAATTTAATCAACTTTTTTTTATTTTAATTATAACAAATAGCAAAATTTAAATAAAAAAAAGTTGGCCAAATTTGATTAAAAAAATATCAAAATATTTTTGATCAAAGTTTTGTCAAATTCTAAAACATCTATCAAATATAAGCTATAGCAAAAATTGGTTTAATATTTGATCAAAGATATTTTGACACCTGCTTGACCAAATTCAATCAACTTTTTTTTGTTTTAATTGTAAAAAGCAGTAAAATTTAAATAAAAAAAGTTAATATATTTGATTAGATGGATATCAAAATATCTTCAATTAAATTTTGTAAATACTAAAACATCTATTAAATATAAGCTGTAATAAAAATTGTTTTCAAACTTTGATTGAAGATATCTACAATTACCCAACTAAATTCAAACAACTTTTTTGTTTTAATTGTAAAAAATAGTAGAGTTTAAGTTGATTAAATTTGGTCAAGTATTAAGATATCTTTAATCAAATTTTAAAAAAATTATAAAAAATTAACATGATCTATATGGGCATAGTATTATTAATAAAGAGTATGAAAATATCAATTTCTAATATAAATATCTCAAAACTAAAAAGTAATTTTGTCTATACATAAAATTTTTTCAATTTTAACTATTTATAATAAATTTTTTTTGTTATTAAGATGAAACTATACTTTATAATTTTTATTAAATATATGTTTTTATTATATTTTTATACTAATACAAAATTTTTAAGAATTAAATATATTTATCAAATTTTCAAAATATTTCGAAAGTAATTTTTGAACCCCTTTCAAAATATTTTAGGACTAGAAAACCAGGCTGGATTAGTAGATCTGTAATCTGGATCGCACATTAGACTAATTTTTCGAAATAGTTCAAAATAGTTTAATGATGTTCAAATTCTATACTACAAGATCAGATTAGATCTTTTGTTTATAATTAGATCTTTTATTTTGTTTTTTTTTTTTTTTGCTTTTTTGTTTTCATTTCGTTTTTTATTTTTATTTTATTTTTTTGGTTCATTTTATTTTTATTTCAGCACTTTACAAGAACATCTTTGCAAGAAAACAAACAACTTTTCAAAACCTTGCACAAGCCAACCCAAACTTCTGACACTTTGCAAAAACATACAACTGATGTTTCCAGCAATTTCTAGATTTTTAAGAAGCTTCTTTAAAGAAATAAAGATTTAGTTAGAACTTTATTTATTTTTGTTTGATATAATTTGTTTTTGTTTTTTGTTTTTTTTTTTAAATTTGTTTTATAACTTAATTTTATTCTGGCACTTTGTGAGAAAAAAATCTTTGCTTTCTGGCACTTTGCAAGAAAACTAACCCAGACTTTTTCAACTTTTTTAGCATTTTGCAAAAACATTAACCTAGCTTTCGCAATTTTTGAATTTGCAAGAATGTGAACTCTTACTTTAGAAAAATGAAAATTTGGGCACTGTTTATTTTTTTTTATTAATTTGCTTACACATTTGTTTTTTTGTTTTTTTTAGGGGTTTATTTTATAGTGACCTGTCACTATAGTAATCCCATGATCAACCAATCAAATTCAGTCACATGCATGCCAATTTGATCATTAAAAAATTAAGTTATTAAAAAAACATAATAAATTCGTATTTTTATATAAAAAAAATAATAAATTCATATTTATTGTATAAAAAAAAATCATATTTATTATATAAAAAAACATAATAAATTCATATTTATTATATGTCGAGAATAATGCTAAAATCGAATGATGCTAAAATTTGAGGTCTTGATTTGAAACTATAAGCCCTGCTAAAATCTATATATACTCTTTAAATATCAAATCTACCCAAACCCTACTCTAACCCTATAAGGCAAAGTGAAAAAATCATACCATAAAATTTTTAAAATTTCATATCAAAATAAATTAAAATTTCAGCATTATCTCCAACATTATATAACAAAAAAAAAAGTACAATAGTCTTTATTAAAACAATATTATAGAACAAAAAAACTGTATTACTCCATGACATCATATTCAAGCAGTACCAGCAAAGTAATAATAAAATATTACCCAAGACCAAGCAAAACCCAAAGAGTAACACCAACAATCTAAATACCAACAATTCCAATAACGTCTCAAATGATGGCTCCAGCAACAACTCCAGCAACAACTCTAGCAATGACTCTAGTAACAACTCCAACAACTAAAAAGGATCCAATATCCACAAAAAAGATTAAAAAGAAAAAAGAATAAATATTGAAAAAAAACTTCTGAACCTGGTGATACAAAAAACTCACCTAGACAAAAGAATCCAAGATCTGATACAAAAATTCACCTAGAAAGAAACCACTTCTAAACCGATAAAAGAATCCAAGACCTGCAAAAAAAAAAGAATAAACATCAGAAAAAAAAAGAAAAAGAGGAAAAAGAGAGAGAAAAAAACAAAAACTTACCAAAGTCACTTTGTTAATACTTTGTTCAGTCAAAATCTTAAGTGTTATAATTCTATATCTACAAAACTAAACAAGCCAATTAAATACAAAATACAATAACAGAGAAAAAACAATTACTTCCAAAAACTCTAAAAAATTACAACACTAGCATCAACGACATGATACCAATGATGACATCTATAATTCCACATCTACAAAACTAAACAAGCCAAGTAAATACAAAATACAATAACAGAAAAAAAAACTATTTTCAAGAACTCTTAAGAAATTACAACACCAGCAACAATGATACAACACCAATGATGACATGCCACCAACGACGACATGACACCAACAATAGTATGACACCAACATGATAAGGGGAGTAACAAAAATCAGGTGATTTTTTAGGGGGGAGGGGGGTAAAAAAGGTTGAAATTATATATAAGAACCTGACTATTTATATATTGAGGAAGAGGGGGGGTAGGCCTCTGATAAAAAATAATTAGGTGATTAATGACACTGCCCTAACACCAACACGACAGTACCAATGCAATGATATACCAGTGATAATACCAGTGACAATACTAGAATAAACCAAATCCGAAAGTCAAAAAAAATTAGTAACCAAAAACAAAAAACAAATACAGTAAAAAAAAAGATTATCATAGTACACAAAAAAAACTTATCTATTATATATGATCAACAATCACAAATATTATTAGCTGATCATATAGGAGTTGCTATATGACAGGTCACTACTTTATTTTTGCCTTTTTTTACTTATTTTTTTTTAATTTTTATTTTATTTTATTTATTCCTAACTTCTTTGACACTTTGCGACTTTTCTAGCACTTTACAAAAACACCAGCTTTAACTTCTCTAACACTTTGCAAGAACATACTAGATTTTTTCAGCAATTTGCAAGAACACCAACACTTTTGATAAATTTTTTTTTATTTGTTTTCACTTCTTTGAAGTAACAAACAAAACAAAAAAATAGCCAAAGTAAAGACAATAGAAAACAAAGAAGCAGAGATAATAGCTAACTATAGAGTAAGCAAAAATAAGTGTGTAGGGCTAGTTTTTTGTATATAGTAATAGAATTAGATTCAACAAAGTGCGAAAGTAGTTTAAAATATTTGTAATAATGTAAAAATAATACTATATAATAATGTAATATATAATAAAGTATGTAATATTAATTAAAAATATATTTTTTAATAAATGTAAAAAATAATGTATACTAATAATAAATATAAAATTTTATATTAAATTGCAAAACCTTGCAAATTAATACGAAAACCTGTAAAAAAGTATGATTATATGATATGTATATCATTTATTTATTTTTTAAAAAAATTTGAAAATTTGCAAAAATTTGCAAAATATCGCAAAACAATGTGAAAAGATCACAAAATATGCAAAATATTACCTCCTGCAACTCCAAAAAAGGGTAATTTGCATTTTTTATTTGGTCTATTTCACAATATTTTGCAATATATTTCGAAATATTTTGGAATAAATTCCATAATATAACCATAATATAATGTTATATATTATGTAATATACTATATTAATTGTAAGATTTTTGTTATATTACAGGTTGTAATAACTTATGTAAGAATACATATATACAATTCGCTAATGAATTTGCTGTAGTGATAATTTTGGAAATATCATTGGCTTGAATTTTACCATCTTTGCAAGAAGAATAAGCTCTTTATGTATCTGTTGAGCAGACATTTTTTGTTGTAGATTTGCAGTACCAGTATAGAATATTGTTTTAAGTAAGGATTTAATTCTTCTGTTATTTTTTTTGTTAGTTTACATTGGGTTAACTTTTGATTTTCTTTTAAGGCCCATACATTCAAAAAAATCATATAGCTAAAAATTCAGTATTTATTATTAATGCTTATTATAGATTTTTTATAACTATATTTACTATCTTTGTATACTATTATTTATCAGAATTGTTAAATCTTCTGATACTGAATTTTATAAAATAGTATTATTTTTTTTTTGCTTTTTTTTGTTTTTTTTTGTTTTTTTTTTATATATACTAATTCAAAACTCATTTTCACTTCTGCAATGTTTTAGGAAATATTAATTGGCATAGACTAAAGTTTATTATTTTTACTATAGATTGTAAAAGTAGAGTTCAGCATCTCTAGATTATGATTTTTTGGTAATTTTTATAACTTGCAAGGTGACTATTTTTCTACTCTTCAATCCCAGATAATGTTTATATATATATATATCCCACATCATCATCTTGAGACCATGCCCATTTGTGAAAATTACCAATTTCTGGATTGTACCTAATTTGGTTTTTTCATAGAATTAAAGAATTTGTATTACAAATCTAGTTGAGCCTTGGCTACTCTAGTAGGTTTAGGCTACAGGTAAGTATTTAGGTTTACTTAGATATATATTTGAGTTTTTATTCTTAGCATTAGATTTAAAAAAAATGTAAGTATTGTAAAAAGCTTTTATTAAATTTAATAAAGATAAAAGCAAGATCTCATCTTTACATTTAAAAAAAAAAAAAAAAAAGAATTTGTATTAGTTATAATCTTATTTTAAAATTCAATTTCGATTTTAAAAAGTTTTACCTATTGGTCGATTTGGTATAAGGTTTTTTTTTTTTAAGTTAAAGTCCACCGCTATGAGTAGAAGTTTTTTATTCAAGTATGTGGACCTCGGCAACCTCTACAAGCTCCCAATATTTGTTACATAAATGAGAGTACAACTAGCTACATGTACAACTTTTGGTTGTCTAATTTAAGTAGTCTGGTATAAGGTTTTTACATGTGTTCTAGCAATATTTTTTATAATATTTGTTATATTTTTACCAAATTCGATATTCAATCCTAATTTAACATATCTTTTTATAGCATATAATATTTAAAAAATAAAATATGTTATAATATTATCCAAATTACAAATAAATAAAAGTAAGATACTATTAAGATATATTTGTGCATGATATAAATCGATTGCTGTTTTAGCCTCCCCAGCTTTAAAAAATATCTATTTGCAAGAATGTACATTATACTATTTGTGCTACTTACTCATTATTATTATTAATTCTGTGCAATAATAGTGCCTACCATTATCTGACAATATAGAAACCCATTTTGGCTTTTTTTCTATTGTTTGTAAAGCAGTGTGCAGAAAGAAAGTAGTGAACTATGCGTCTTGTCATGTATTATTTGACCAATAGTCAAATACATAAACATTTAGCTATTGTATTGTAATATATTTTTAATAAATCAAGATACAATGCAAGGTCCAGTCCCGTTTGCTATAAAAATCTTTTTTGGTTTCTTGTACTGTTCTTGCACTATCAATATCCAATTTGTCTAAACATATTTGAACTTGCTTATTTAGATATGTTTTTCGTATATAATGTACCATTCAGGTGATTATTTTTTTTGTATGTATTTATTGCTTTGTAAAACTCTAATAGAAGATTCATTTTTAATTTTTCAAAAAATTGAAATAAAGCTTTGTATTGTTTTACAAGTATTTGGATGAGACATTTTGCAGTTATCAAATGCATTATTTAAACAATAGCTTATGCAGAAATCATGAAGTACTTTACTAATTGAATTCAATATAAACTTTTTAAAATATTCTCGGCATATATATTGATATAAATTTTGCAGTTTATGAATTAATAAATTCTAAAAAAAAAAATAAAAATAAAAAAAATAAATAAATATATTTTTTTAAATTGTTATCAAAAAATTTTTATATCATTTTATTTTTACTTGTAATATATCATTATCAATATGTGCAAAAATTAAAACATTAATATTATTAACAAACTCATAACTACTATTATTACAACTTGCACAAAGCCCTCCAAGATCATTTTGAAAAAGATTGCAATTTCTTTTTAATTGAGTCATAAATGCAGTTTTACGTATTCTGTTAGGATATTGTTCATGAAATCAATTCCAAAGTACTATTTTGTGATCTTGCAAATATAATATAGGTAAGCCTAAAGTAGAATCACTTCAATATAAACTCATATTAACATTTTCCTTGTTAGTAATAAAATTTTAAACTAATCTATTAATTCTGGTTAAGTTGTTTAATAACTGGTTTCTTAATTGCTGATGCACCAAATCCATTAATTTTTGCATATTTACAGGACTCGTTAATAGTGTAATAACCAATCTGTATAAAAAAAATTTTAATATTTTCTTTTTTCTTAATAACAAGTATTTATATAACTTGCACATAAATTTAATTCTAATTCTGTATAGGTGAAATCACATGCTATAATTGATAACATGCGATGTTTTCTATCAAAATTTTTTTATTACATTTTAAGCCTCGATTAAAACTAGACCAAAATGTTCATGTTGTATTGGCATATAAATAGAAATACTATTAAGTAATTCTGATTTATAGAGATTTTGAATAGTTATTTTATTTATTTGAGTGTTTTTTAATTTATTCTATAATTGATACTTTTGATACTTTAAAAATTAGTAATAATAAAGATATATCATAATATATATATACAATATATATTATATCTTTGATTCTTCATAAAACCAAAGTATGATATTAGTATATCCTGTAGTGTGAAGCATTACTTGCTATGCTCTTAATTCTCTTGAACTAAATCATATTTTGGAGGATATATATCTTTTAGTTTTGAATTAAGTTTGGTTATACAGTATTACTTTGTTTATTTAGCCATAATATAAAAAAGCGTTGCCAATCTGAGTTCTATGTTTAAGATAATAATCAAAAAAGCAATTCTATATCAAAATCAGACTATTCATAAGGTGAGCAGGTTAGTATATTTTGTTAATGAAGCAAATGTTGTATTTTTTAATCTACAAGACCATATAATTGAGATCCATTAAATTTTTGTATCAATTTAGATTCTTTTTATACAAGATTTAGAGTTGAACCAATGATTGTTCTTTTAATTTGTAAATCTTGATAAATCTTTATAATACATTTATCATTTTCAATTTTTGATATAAAAAGTGCAGGCTATTTTTCTAATAAATATATAAGTGATAATTGATAACCATTACTATTATAATTCTAATTAGTTTTTGTTGATGATACCATATTATATAAAAAAATTATAAAGGTTCCATCTTTGCATAAAGTAGAATAAATAAAATTGAAAAACTTTTATACATAATTTTTTAGTTGAGTATATTTATATTTTTGCATTAAGCAAGTATTTAACAAAATATTTTAATTTTTAAATTTTTTTTTAAGTTGAGGTTATGCCTTGAAGACATTTTTATTAAGTATTTGTTTGTATATATTATGTAATACAAATATTATACTATATTTTAAGTACTACAGACTCAGACATTCTTGACTATCTGTGATCTAAACCTACCAAAGCTTTCCATACCACATCTTTTGTACAACCTGGATTTTTGGACTACTTTCTATTTTGTTATTTAGCTATTTACTATATTTTTCACTTCTCTCATATTGCTGATCCTATACTTCCAAGTAGGTGCAGAGGCCTTGCTTAGACAATCATAACCTTTCTAAACCTTGGTGTCCTAAGATTACCCATATGCTGGCAGAGGGGTACTTGTGCAATACTTTTTTAATTCTTAATAAAATTTGTATTAAAATATATTTAATGCACTTCTATAGTAGCAAATATAAATAATGATTAGAGTTAGAGTTAGACTTAAGGTTGAATAAAATAATAATTAGAGTTAGGATTAGAGTTAAAATCTAAGTAACATAGCAAGAGGAGCATTTTTTATTCAAAATTCAAAATGCAACAGGGGTTATCTAGTAAAATTTCGAGAACATAAAAGGGTACATGTGCACCATTTTTTAAAACCTTTAAATATTTTCTAAAACCTATATACAGTAAATAATATTTATATAAATTAAAAAAAATTATTAATATATTGTTGTATCAAGTTTTTTGCACCAAACTATTAATATAAAACTAAATCTATTATAATATCCAAAAGCAAATAGCAAAAATAGTGCACTACTATTACTAATACAATTTATTTGCAAGATATATTTATAATATATATATATATATATATTTTTTTTTTTACGTTTAGACTGAAGCCATTGCACGGCTTATTGGGCCACTTTATTATTAAATGGTTTATGTACATAGACGAGAGTACAACAAGCTACACGTGCACTTTTGGTACCTAATTTAAGTAGTCCACCCGCAGGTTCTACACTAGCTGCTATACCTGCAACCCGCTACGGGTGTTGCCTATTCAAAACCCTCTGATCTATATATACGACCCACCAATATTTTTCCAAACAGCCATAGGGCTAGTTTACCCTGCAGGCATCTAGTACTAGTCGAGCAACTTTGTCCCATTTCGTCATTTTATGCTCCCGGATTTTCAGTATCGCGCGGTCCAATATTTGAATCACGAGGTACATCCCTTGCTCTTGTAAGGTTCGTTCGGATCCTGGTACTGACCTTATTTATGGTAGTACCATCAGAGATCATAATCTACCTCCTTACTCTGGTCTTCCCAAACGGGTTTCTATTTTTCTGGTTCCTTGGATTTTTCAGTGTAACAAACACTATTGTGCCCGAGAGCTTCCATTCAAGATGGTGGAACCAAGGTTACAGGTTTTTCACCCAACCGATGTTGAGCCATAGTTACCACAACACAGGCCTAATTTTCATTATCGTTGCCAGTGGGATTTGAACCGTCGACCTGCTGCTTGGAGGGTGACAACCTGGCCACTTCTCTAGGTCATCACACCCATATATTTATAATATATTAATAACCCTTAACTTATTTACTTTCTTAAAAATACTTTATATCAACAGAAGAGTATGAATATCAAATTTGGGCAGTACGAATCAGTATTGGAAATCTGTTTTGAAATTTATATTCTCATGAGAACATATTTATTTAATTTAATGTTCTCAAAATATTTTTATGTTCTTAAATAAAAAAAATTTTTCTTTTTTTTTTTCTTGTTTTTTTCTTTTTTTTTTTTTTACTCTTACTCTTATTCTCTCTTTTTCTCATTTACACTTAGTTTATTTTTTTCTTTTTATTCTTATTTCTTTATTTTATTTCTTTTTTATACTTATACTTTTATATTTATTTTAGTTATATTTATTTTTTATTTCAATTAATATATTTTAAATTATTAATGATAAAATAATAAGGGAATAGAAATTTGTCGCACCCCCGATTCGGCCAATCAAATCGCACGATTTTGTAGGCAAAAAATTTTATTTATTAAAAATTCAAAATTTTACTAGTAAAATGTAAAAATAAATAAGCGATATCAAAGCATATAATGTAAAATTTTATTCTGAACAACTTTTTCTAAGTCATAAAGATAGATTATCTTAGTAAAAAAAAACGTTTTATAAGAAAAATCAAAAATTTTGAACGTTAGCACATATAAAACTTTTTTTTTACTAATATAAATCTATCTTTACGTTTAAGAATTATATGTAAAATTTTATGCTAAACAACTTTTTCTAAGTTAAAAAGGTAGATTATTTTAGTAAAAAAAAAGTTTTATATGTGCTAACTTTGGAAATTTTTGATTTTTCTTATAAAACAGTTTTTTTACTAAGACAATCTATCTTTATGACTTAGAAAAAGTTGTTCAGAATAAAATTTTACGTTATATGGCATGTTATTTTATATAAATTTTATACTTTATTATGTAAAATTTTTAATTTTTTAAAAAAAATTTTTTAGCCTATAAAATCGTGTGATTTGATTGGCCGAACCAGGGGGTGCGACAAATTTATTTTCCCAAATAATAAAAAATATAATTTAACTAAAAAAAGCTAAGTTATTCATAAAAATAAGACTATAACTTTATTTTTTTAAAAAGAAACCAAACTTTAATATTTAAAGATTTTTATATAATATTAAAAAAATTATTGGTTTGATATATTTAGTTTTTAAATAAGCTATAAATGTTTTTCAAATATTTAAATAAATAAATAAATATAGTAAAGATAATATATTATTCTTCTTTGCTGTAATGAATTTAATAAATTTATAGATTCAAAAAATTTTTAGTTATAAAATTTTTTTTTTATAACCCTAGTAACTTATACTAGAGGCACTTGATGGTGCTCTTTTATTAAGGTCAATTTTAATGGGACCTTTCTAATTAGCAAGGTCCCTACAAGAATTACATATACTATTACTAATTGTAAAGCAATTCTAAGTTCTTATTGTTCCAACCGGATTTAATCAGCTGACCTTATTCAATCAGAGGATTTAACCGACAAAGTCCATCAATTGAAATTTCACTAAAGGTAGTAAGTTACTTCAACCAGAGTTATGCCAGAGATATTCTAATTTGACCGAAATTTCACCGGGGGTATTCTGGTTATCAACCGGATTTTCACTGGGTTTGGCTGACACATGCATCATGCTTAATGTGGTAAGATTTTCCAACCACGGTCCTAGCATCCTAGTTCAGCCTGTCTATCTCGTGATCGAGTATAGTTTTTCTGTGTCTGCTGATGAGGGTTGAACTGGTAACCTTACATTTGACGACCTGGAAGTATAACTACTTATGATATCAGCCCGCAGGTCTATTATAAAATTTTGAAATGTAACCCTTAAGTTTAAAATCATAATAGCTAAAAATTTGTTAAGTAATTTTCTTGTAAAAATTTATATTATCATTATAGTGAGTTTAGCTCTCTAAAAATTTATATTAAAGATTGATATAATTGGCATTCATATAATATTATATGCATATCAATATTTATATAATAAGGAAGGTAAATTCAACTATATTATACCAAAACTGGGAATGAATAAATCAACAAATTATATTAGCTAAAATTTTTTTGTAATTCAAAAATAGCTAATTGTTTTCTATTTAAACTAACTTACAATTAAATATTTATAAACTTAATTATTACTTTATATATTTACATCGAGAACATATTTTTCAAATTTAATGTTCTCAAAAAAAAACTAATAGAGAACATCTTAAATTTAGCAAATGTTCTCAAATTAAAAGTGATGTTCTCATGAGAACATGAGAATATAAGATTTCCAACACTGGTACGAATATGTATTTAATTATTTTGCGCAATTCTATTTTAATTTCAAAGAATAAATTTGACACTAATATATTTGGTTAACGTTATATTAATTAAATTAATGAGATTAGATCGCGATCTTTCAAACTCTGATCTGAAAGATTACAGGACTGGCATTTTTTTGAAATCGTCGGCTTTATTAATAATTTGATACATTATAATTCTATTGTATCCAACTCATTAGATTCTTATATATTCAAGAATTTGTGTTTTTTTGTTTTTCATACTTATAGTTTTATGATTATTCCTGAATTTTTTTGTCTCTACGTGGTAAGGAGACTCAGGTGAAGATTTAGAGGAAGATATGCAATGCTTAAATGAGCAAATTTTTTTTAACAATTAAAATGTTTCTTAAAATTGACAATAATCGCAATAAGGGCTTCACGTGCGATTTCATATCCATAGTAAGTGGAATCTATATAGAGAATTCCATTCACCACCTCATTAAATATATTTTTCATCAGCCATCTAGATCCTAATTACACCGAACTGATTGCTAATCGACCGACATGTGGTATACATATGGGAGGTCAAAAGTAGAAACCACCGAATTTGTTTTTAGTAAGTTTTTTTTAAAAAATTTAATTAAAATATCTTGACAACAATTAAACCAAAGCTAATAAAATTTTTTTTATTTTAATTTTACAACTATATAGAATTAAAATTAATAAAAATTTATCAAGTTTGGTTTAATAGTTGTTGAGATATTTTAATTTAAAGTCTGAAAAAAATTTACTTAGAAAAAAATTCAGTGGTTTCTACTTTTGACCTCCCATATAACCAACCCAGGACCCCAGATAATTTTAAAAGGTTGTAATACCGTAAAGTGCCGTATTCAAGATCCTCAAATAGTAGATTCACCATGAATTAGACCCGGGCACGAACCACAAAATCTATATTAATCAAATACGTTTTTTTTAAATAGTTAGAATGCCTATTGTAAATACAAAGTGTGTATGCACTTTAAATTTTTTCATTTCAGATATAACCTCACAGCGCGTGCTAGACCCGGTATTTAAACTGGGCAAAATTCTATTTTTTTTTTGCCCAAATTTTTCTAAATTCCGGCCAAAATTAAAATTTAATTTTTATTCCAACCAGAATTAAGAAAAATTTGGGGCAAAAAAATGTCCGTTTAATAATACCACCTTTTTTAGAATTATCCGGAGTTCTACCATCCAACTACTGTTTTAGTAACTTTGCATACAACATGTGAACTTCTAAACAAAGACCTTAACAGCAATTTTTCCTTACTTGTTCTGGGTTTGAAGAAATGGCATAATCACATCTGATATATATGTTCCTTACTTTGTTCGTTGCGGAGCATGCTAATTTTCAAAAGCAGGATTATTTCATACTTCACCTCAAATATATTTATTGGATTAACATCAATTTGAAAAATATATACGAATAAAAAGACTGCTAATTATTTACAATATATTAAATATTCGTTTTGCTAATTTTATCATGGGTAATATTTTTAAGATTATTCAGAATATCCATCTTACTAAAACTATTCACTAACTCATCACACTTAGAATAAATCGACACTGAGATCTCGCATTTATATTTTTCCTCAGTTCCTAAATCGATGTGATTATACTAAAAATGTGCAGAGCACAAAATCTTCGACTTATATTCATTAATATAAATTCAACATATTTATTATTTAATTATCCTCACCAAAAAGTATGACTCTGTCTCTGGTCAAAAATTTTTTCACTAATTGAGATTCATCACTAATAACTGTAAATGCCAGTGGAATTTTGCCAGAAATGTCTATATCTTTATACTTTTCTTAAGAGCATTATAAAGAGATTGTTCGCGCCTGACATGGGATTACCAAGCTTAGATTTTAATGCTTCAAAATTTTTCTGATTCTTGTAGCGGATTCAACACTTTTAATATTTCTAAACTTACAATATTGTCATATTCAGGCAGTAGATAATATAGGTTAGATTTTTAGTCACATTCTCTATAGACAAAGCGATATACACATATAAAATCAGATATAATTTTTTAATGAATAAATGGGCTTTATTATAATCACACACAGCCGGGGAAAAACAGAAACCCTCGACATTATGAAAAAATTTCCACCACATCGCTCTTTCTGACCGACATCCTCGGTGTTAAGCAATGGTTACGTGTACTTATATGTTCAGCTCATTTATTAGCCATAATCAAACATTAAATAATAAAAGATCTCGTTACTTTAATACAGTAACCATAATCTTCTCATATAATAAAATCAATAAAATAGATTTTATAGCATTGATTAATAGATTTGCAATCGAGTATTTTAGTAGGCTTTTCAATTGCATTGCAAGATAAGAATGAATATTTTCGCAACTCAGTCATTTTTAAGTAAGAATTCTGATTTCGTTTATTTTATATATATAATATATACAAATTATTTTATGAAACAGCGACAGAGATAGTTGTACGTTGTTGATTGGGGTGGCACACAGATTAATTAATCAAACCTATGTTAGCTAACTATATAATTTATCATATTACAGATTTTTCATACAGATAAATGAATATCGATTAGAGATTTTCGGTATCTTGACATTTAAATATTTATTAAAATCGATCTATTTCAAAATTATTCAACTAATTAACCAAATATAGTATTACCTGGAAATTTCACAAGTTGTTTTTAAAGTATAAAAGAATAAAACTACGCTTGAAAATCTTTTATTAATATGTAGGTTTTAAGTGTTCGAATATAGAATATATCAAATTTGCTAGAAAATTCTATCTTTGATGCTTGTAAATTAGAATTAAAATGAACTTTATACAAAAAATTGAGCGTAACTTTGCTGTAATAGTCCTTAAGAAGATTTTTCAATTGAAAGAAATTAGAAAAATAAGTGCAATATTCAGGTGAATTATTTAGAATTTGCTCTTTTCTTTATATTTAAAATACGTAAAATGATAATTCGTTGATTTTTTTTAATTTTACTGATATAAAATTTGATTATATTAAAACGATCAACTTATTGTCTGAAGCGTAGCGAGGACTTTACGGTGTAGCAAAGCATAATGGAAAGTCATTTTGATTGGCCAACATGATACAATTGATGTAGATCATTACACAAATTATTTATATTAGTTTTAGAGTACTCTCTATATGAAAATATAATCGTCCATATGACAAGTGGCTAAGCACGTTACCTATGGTCAAATAATTTTCAGAAAATGTTGGTCTTTCGCTTTACTAGCAGTTAGCAAATTTAATTCCATATAATCCCATTCCCAGAAAACTTTTACTAGTGCCATATTTTTGCTAATAGTCTAACAGTATATTGTAGTTAAGTAGGCTCGTGAAATTTATTTTATTTTCTTTTTTTTTTGGTTTTTTTTTTCAAAAGCAATATTTCAACAGCTAATACACAGTCTTAAAACTTGTAATCAAGAGAATATAGGTGATTACAAGAAAGATCTAAATAATACTTAATTTGTGAAAGATAGGAACTTTACGGGAAAAAAATTTGTACAGTATAAGGCATAAAGACTGTCAAATATGAAAAAGAGCGATTGAATAGTAATTGAAGTTGGCTTACTCCAGCTAATATAGTTGAAATTTTAATTGAAATAATATAGTTGTGATTAGCAAATAATGGCTTAATTGAAGTTATTTTCAAGCATTATCTTCGATGTAATATAATCAATTAAAATATAGATCATAATTGGTACTTGTGTAGTTTTTATTTATCAAATATAATCATCGAAAATTAATAAAAAAAAATAAATAAATAAAAATAATAAAGTTAATTAAGTGTGAAATACGTCAGTTCAGAATCTACTAGTTTTTTGCCAAATGAAAAAATTATTGATGAAATAGTTAAATCTGAAATTTTTTTCAGGCTTTCTCATATCTTTTATAAAACTTTTAGAAAGAAGTAATACTGTGTAATTCGTTGATATTGATAATGAGGATCTGATAGTTTGTTGAATAGTCTCCTTGGATACTCAATTAATTGCCGGCCAGGGATAAAAAAAAGATGGTATGTTGTAAAATAGTTGTAAATTGAAATAACAAACTCGTTAATATTTTTACTAATAAAAATTTTGAACTATATAATAAATTGACTTATCGAAAGTATCATCCGGATTTCTCTTGTAATCACCTATGTCAAGTTTTATTATATTAGCTATTGAAATAACGCTTTTGAAAAAACAAACCCCCAAAAAAAGAAAATAAACGAGCCTACTTAACTACAGTATACTGTTAGACTATTAGCAAAAATATGGCACTAGTAAAAGTTTTCTGGGAATGGGATTATATGGAATTAAATTTGCTAACTGCTAGTAAAGCGAAAGACCAACGTTTTCTGAAAATTATTTGACCATAGGTAACGTGCTTAGCCACTTGTCATATGGACGATTACGTTTTCATATAGGGAGTACTCTAAAACTAATATAAATAATTTGTGTAATGATCTACATCAATTGTATCACGTTGGCCAATCAAAACGACTTTCTATCATGCTGTATAGCAATAGACCAGGTTTTGTGTGTTTATGTCTGTCCTATTTTTAGATCAAATGATCGTCATTATGCATACTATTAGCAATCCTTGTTTTTTTTTGCTTCGGACTAGGGTTTGGGGCATGCTTTAAAAATTGGGCATGCCCTTAGTGGCATGCTCTGGGTCGAAGGCATGCCCATGGGCATGCCCTTTTTTAACCACGTGACATCCGACCAATTATAAGTATCAAATCATGTAAAGTAATAGTTAACATTATATATGTAGTACAAATGTACGTACAAGGTAAAAATTTGCTTTTTTTTAATAAAAATTACTGCTTTTTTTGTTCCCGAATTTTATTTAATAAAAACTTTTTAACTTATTCAGATACTGTACATATTGAAAGAAAATTTTCGACTTTATAATATTAATATATAAAATTCTAAGAAAGTAGGTGAGATAAGATAGTTCCAACGTATTTTATAGTAATTTTTTTTATTATCTTATACTAAAAGAGCTTATTGGTTTTGTAAAATATCATCAATAGACCAGTTTTCGCTTTCAAGATTCATTGAAGAATTATGAACCTCATCTTCAATAAAAGCAAATTCTTCCTGATCTTTTTGAAATGCGTTAAAATCGAAAACTCTTCCATTATAGAGTTCTCTTCTTCTTCATCGATATTAATCTGTTCAATTTGCTCATTTATTTCTTCTGGTTCTTCATCTTCTAGTTCTTCGTAATCATCATCATCTGTTCCTTCAAAAATTATATCGACACTTTTTTCAGAAGGCTCAGGTATTGAAATAGCTTTCTGTTTGTCTTTTTTTTTTTTTGAGAATAGCTTGCTGAAGATCATTTCTGATCTGTCCTAGTTGAGAAAGTGTATCGGGAGAAAGATGATTTCTCGTTTTAGTTTTAGTAAGGCCCAAAGATGAAAAGAGTCTTTTGCAAGCGGCTCCATGAGGTACAATTGCAAGAACTTTCATAGCAAATTGGCGAAGAAGAGGAGAATTGGCTTTAAAATTTGACCAAAAAGACCTAGGTGATTGAATTTTAGGATTAATATGTTTGAAAGGAGGATTGTTGTTTTTGTAGTTAATTAACTCCTTATAAAGCAGACTAGCATCTTCTTTTTCAAATTTCCGGACTTTGGCCAATTCCAAGCATCCACGCATAAGATGCTCCTCATCCATATACCTTGATATAGCCATATTCTTGTAAGATAGTGAGAGAAACAATGCGATGAAATAAATATCGTCAAAGAATTCTTTTGCTCTTTGACTAATAACAGCTAATGCATGAGCTTTGAAGCCAGGAATAGAAACTTTAAGTCTAGATATTTCAAGATGAACATAAATTAATTCTTTAAAAACATCAGCCAAAGTGGCATCTCTCGATTCAAGTCTTCCAATCGCATCAACAATTGGCTTAATACCTTTTATTATTGCATCATTATTTGCAAAATGATATCTGTTATTAATAATATTTTTAATATTTTCTTTTATTTCAGGATAATTTATTTTATCAGATTCGCTTAACCGAAGACAGTGATAAAAGCCTTTTTCAAAAGTTGATACGCCTAAGCAGACCTTAGCAATGGAGTACCATCTTGTTTCGCAAAATGTAGTTAAAAAGTGAGAAATATTATTTTCTTTTTGCCAAACTTGCAAAGCCTGTTGCCATATATGCAAAGTAGTAAAGAAATTTATAAGCTTCTGATTATTATTGCAATAGGAACAATGCTAGCAAAGCCAGTAATGTTTTTTGCAATAAGATTAAATGCATGTAAGCAACATCTCATAGGAATGATATTCGGATATTCATTCTAAAAGAAAAAAAAAATATTTAGAAATTTCTCAAAATATAGAAATTGATAAATATATTAATAATTATCGTTTTATTCTTATTTTTTATAGATTTACCAAAAGAATTCAACGCGTCCAAATACTTTTAATTGTTAGAAAAGGCATCTACTTACTCTAAGAAGATTTTGCTTTAAATTCATTACGAGAGGATTATCAGTAACACAAGTGATCACAGATAATATATCAAATCCATTACTAACAAAAATTTCTTTAATTTTATTTTTAATGAAGGAAGCTCTATGACGATTTGCGGATAGATCAATGATATCAATAACGTGTTCTTCATGTTCTTTAAGAATCATGAATCCATAAATAGAATTTCCAGATAAATCTGTCAAGCCGTCCAAGTTGATAGTAGCATCAGTAAAAGTTGACATCATGGTCAATTTTTTTGGAGGTAGTTAGAGAATGTTCTTGTTATAATACGTCCTCTTAACATATCAACAGAAGGAAGTTGGTAAGTAGGAGCCAAATCTTGAAGAAAATCTTGGATATATGGGTTTTCAACGAAGTTAAATGGGAGATTGCCATATATAATACCATTAGTAGCTTGGAATGAAGTCTTTTAGCTTGTGCAGCAGATACGGGTTTAGCCCAATTTAAAATGCTTTCTTGTTTTGAAGACGGTTTAGCTAATTCTGATGTAATTTCAATTAAGTCTTCTTGATTAGATTTACTTTGCTTATGAGCAGAACCCATTTTTTCATTAGCATTTTTAAAATAATTAGCTTTCTCAGTAACTGGCCAGTTACTACATTTGATAACGTGTTGGTGAAGCCTATCAGGCTTACTCTCTTGCTCAAGTAAGCAATATTTGCATTTAGCAATATATCTATTACCCGTTGTCTTGTCTATAAAGCGATAAAAACCCATCCACCGAGGACCTTGAGTGGGAAGTGGTTGAGTAAAACCCAAAGGCAAACTTGGAGGTGATTGCATAACTGATAATTTTTAAATAATTTTATATAATAATGAAAAAAGAAATGCAGCAACAAATTGTATAATTTTGTTATTCAAGACATTTGCTAATTTGATTCTCTTTTATAACTTTAGGTATGTTATACAGATAATAATTGTTAATCATGCTTATTGGCATTTTACTTCGTGATTACTATACTTAAAGATATCAATCTAACTGATAAGTATTTTTATTCTGATTTTCTCATTAAAGCATTTAATTCTTTTTAATAATTTTTTTTATTAAATTTGTAAATAGAGCATATTGCATTCTCATTTTGATTTTTTTATTTGATATTTAATTGATTTTAATTTCCTTTATTAATAGGCCTATTACATTCTCATTTTGATTTTTGTATTTGATATTTAGCTAATATTAATTTCCTTTATTAATAGGGCTTATTACTTCATTTCGATTTTCTTATTTGACATTTACTAATTTAATTTTCAAATAAAGTATTTTTTTCAGCATCGCCTTTTGAACAATGCAGACACATAGCTACTTTCCCGAATCAAAAGCGATCTACATCAATAAACTTATTGATTTGGTCGAATAATAAAAATTGGCATAGCGATTAATACTAGGCATAGCTAAGCACTTCCTTAATACGCTATTTAATTACTTACCATTTTTAGATTAGACCGTGAATAAAACAATATGCAATTTTTATATAGTTAGTGTCTTTAATCGCAAATGCTTAGATGAATCTAGAAATTTGCTGATTTTAGTCAAGTGATTCTTATATGAACATGTGAATATAGTTCATTAGTAAAAAAAAAATCTTAGAAAGGGCAAAATATAGAAGATTATTAGCCTGAATTTAATGTGATGAAATAGTATAAGTAATCAATTTAACAAATTTGTATTGATGAGAAATAACTTAATATTTATTTAAATAAAAAGAATGCAATCATTATCTGAATTTAAACATTTTAAAATATTCCAATTTATAAGTAATTGAATTCAGTATTTACTGATTATGGCTAACATTATTTTTAATAAAACCAAATATTGGCGGAGATAGTAAAAAAGGTCTTGAATAGGGACTTTTCACCTAACCGGTATAAGTACATATTAGGATTAGGGTTTAGGGTTAGGACTATGTTAGGGTTAAGTAGGGGCATGCCTTTTGACTTTAGGGCATGCCATGGGCATGTCCTGTGCCCTCATGCCCTATACCCTACTTTGGACATTTAACAGTACCTGTTTCCTAGCCTAACATAGTTTTGATTAATTAGTCAGTACGCCACCCCAGTTGTTGATGCAGATCTTACTTAGGGTTAGTGATAGGTTAGTTAAATCAATAACTTAGTATTATTTTTATTGATTGATAATCAATTTTAAATCCACTTGTTAAGTTGAATCTGAATTCTCTATTCAACTCAGTTTAGAATTCGGTTACAACATAGTTGACTCAGAATCCACTTGAACGTACAACATATCTAAAAAATGAAATAATTTAGCAGTTAGTCTTTTTTAATTGATAATCCGCCTATAAATGAGATAACCGTATAGTAAATTGCGATGTTATAAGTTTTACATAGGACATGCTAATCTGAAACTTAATTATCGTGTCACGTAATATCGGGTTCCAATATTCAACCTCCACTTTTGATTAGTATGTTTACTAAATCAAAAAGATGTTGAATTTAGAACCCCGATATCACGTGGTGATAATTAAACTTCGAATTTTGACACAACCTGTTTTTTACTTATCATATATCTCGGCATCTACTGAACCGATATTAATGATATTATACTGTACCATTAGAATCAAAAAATGATTTTACTTAGAAGCAAAAGTATATTTACTTAGTAGAAAAATGACTTCGCTTTGTGGTGAAATGGCATTTGCAGTCGTGATTAGCGGTTTACTACTGGTATATGTGGTTATACACAATTAATGTATAAGGTAAAAAACGTAAAAGTACAAAAAAGGTTGAAAGAGTAGCTTGTTAATTGTAAGATCTTACATTCCAAAATATAGCATCTAACTTCGTCTGCTGATCTGCTATACTGAATATTCATGATGCAAATTTATACAGTATATAAATTTCATTATATATTCTAGTGTATATAAATTCTTTTAGTTCGTTATAAGGTTCAGTATCATGATGTCATATGACTTACATGAATTATATGAGTAGTCATATGAAATATCATATGATAGTGTCTTAAATAATGATACGATTAATATGACGAAATGTGGCAAAATGACATAAAATTCTGTATCATATGACATGATGACATACAGTATGACTAGTTAAATGACTTACCAAAATAGCGTGCATGAGCGCGTTATTTTGAAAATCACACCCCTAAAATTAGCATTAGATTTCGAAAAAACGCCCATGCGCGTCCCGAAATAACTCATTATACATTAATATCATGTTACGTGTATAGTTTAATTTATTAAAACAAATTGATCTTACTGTAATATGCAGTTTAAAAATTAACTTATATTCAAAATAATACCCATGGGCGTATTCGAAATAGTGTACAAATGCCAGCTATTTCGAGAATTACATTATCATCGTCCGACAATGTTCAGCATAGACAGATAGAGAGGCGACTGCATATATTATTTATATATAATATATATAGATATATGTATGTAGATATATAATTTTTTTTTTAAGAGAGGTCCTTTCTCTAAACCTTTATTTCGATATTTTATAATTTATACATAAGTACATTATATTTCCTATCTACTGCGGGTTTATAGGTGAGAGCTATTTTACTCTTGACCTTATCTTAGCTAGATAGATCACCAGACCTCTAGTCTTCGTAAATACTACTAAACGGGAATTGGCTATATAAAATAAAGTTTTGTTGCCATTTCGAGAATCTTCTATGATTATCTTCTATTTCGTATTTTCATTCTTCCGAAGGTATCGTTGGGAGGTTCAGATCAACTGTCTCGTCGTGTTTCGTCTTCCTACTTGGGAGCCATATCTTTTCATATATTTGTGTTGTTATTTCATGGTGGATTACGCTTGCGTATTTTTTCTTTTTTTTGTTAGATAGTCCAATCCCCATCGTTTTTTCCATTATAAACCGATTGGT
Source organism: Gigaspora rosea (assembly GCA_003550325.1). Classification (NCBI taxonomy): domain Eukaryota; kingdom Fungi; phylum Glomeromycota; class Glomeromycetes; order Diversisporales; family Gigasporaceae; genus Gigaspora; species Gigaspora rosea. The sequence continues at coordinate 84,314 of QKWP01001636.1, forward strand.
ACCCCTTTCTTGATATGTAAGTCTGTGTATTCTTTCGTGAATTCCTTTAGGTAATAGTTTCTTTTTTATAGATCTTCCTTATTACTTCTGTTATTATTCTTTCTAGTGGTTCTTCATTTTCTTCGCAGCTTAATATGTGTGATGTATCTTTTTTCGTTTGCATGCATCTTGTACATAGGTAATTCTTATATTTGTTGGGGTTCCTAATGTATAGGTTAATGTAGTTTGGAAGTTCGTTAGTTATTAATTTTATTTTGAAATTTTTTATCTTGGATTGTGTTGGGTCGGTGCCCAAACTTAGGGGGCTCTCGGTATATGATAGATATGTTATTGTGGCGCTCCAGTTGATCTCCGGTGTGGTTTCTTTCCAATATCTTATTCTGTTTTGTCCCAACCATTTTGTTGTATTTTCCGCCCTGATTATCTGTTTAATTAATTTCCTATTACAGAATGGAGTTACATTTTGACAGTACAGTAGGATATGATAGTTTCTTGTTAGTTTCTGGGGATCGAAACTAATTTCCATTATCTCTTGTGCGTCAACGTTACATTTCTTTTCTTTGCTTATCATTATGTCCAAGTTTTTCTCTCTGTCTATTAATTCTTTCTTAACCGCTATTAAGATGTTTCCATAATTTTCTCTGCGTAGTCTCGGTACGTATATTGGGTCTAGTTTTTTAATTTCATCTATTTTCTTCTTTAACTGGTCAGAATTAGTATTTATTCTTATTTTTGTTTTTTTGTGAGTTGCGCCAAGTATCATGTATATTTCAGTAAGCGTTATATGAGGTTTTGTTGGTGATATGTTGTTTGTTATTGTCCATGTTTTGTTTATTTGTTGTATCTTTATTGTTAGACTAGGTTTTGTTATTCTCCTTAGATTCTGTTCTCCTAATATTAAATCAATCTCTAAGGTTTCCTTTCCCATACTGCGCTTTTTAGTTCGTCTATTATTGGCGTCATTGAACTTGTTATTGCTTTTGTGAATATGTTTTCTAGAGTTTTTATTTCTTTTTTTGTTGCTTTTTGTTTCCTGATCTTCATTAGACTTTCTATATCGGCGTGGATCACTCGCTTTTTGTCTATCTGTAGGACGTGTATCTCTTCTTGATACCTTGTGATAGTACAATTCTTTAATTTGAGTGTTCTGTTATTCAGTATACACCCATTGCATCTTGTCACTTCGTTGAGGTCATTTATTTTCCAGTGTTTAATCTTAACGATTCCTTTTTTTATGCTGGAGATTCTTCCGACTGTTTTTCCATTTGTGATTATCCATCTACTCTTACTGTCCTCTTTCCATTTGTTTAGTATGAACGGGGTATGTAGCATTTCTTTGGGATGGTCTTTTGCTTCTATCATCTCTATTGTTGTTTTAAACCAGCTTGGTTCTCTTCCTTTAGATATCTTTTTTATATTGTTATGAAACTCTCTCCAGCTAATGCATTTTGTGTTATCGTAATTTAGGATTTGTTCTATCGCATATATATCATGAGCATTCATTTTTTCTTTTATTTCTGACGCTTGGTTCATATCCTCTAATATATAATTTATTGATGTTCCAAGTACGTCTTTTGGTATTGGCCATTCATTGAGGTTTCTTGATAGTTAGATTTGTAGTCTGTGCATTGCTTGGATTGCCTGTGCAGTATATGTTTTATTCTCTTTAATTGTGAAGACCAGTTTGGTTATGAGGATCAATTCATTTGTATTCGCCGCCCATTGTAATTGTTGTAGTCTTGTTTTTAGTACTGGTTGTTCAAATTGAATAGAGTTTATTCCTTTTATTAGATAATTCGTTAGATATTGATTTTGTGCCTGTTCAAGGTTCCTCAAGCCGTATATATTAGGGTGATATAGTGTTGAATTAGGTACTCCTCTTGATATGCCCGCTTTCTTTTTAACGATTTTAGCGTATCTACTGTTAATTTCTATTATTGAACTATCTGTTAGGTAACAACTTTGCATTCTATATGTTGCTCTGGGTATTATTACAACATTTATCAAGTATATTGCTTGTTTTTCTGTTATCGATGCTAGTGAAATTCTGTTTAGTCCCCCTTTGAACTCTTTTTCTATTTCTTTCTGAGCACTTCTTAGTGAACATGTGCGAGTGAACTAGGCCCCTAAATATTTGAATGTTTCTTTTTTCTCTATGTTCTTAATTTCTTCTCCTTTGCATTTGATTACGTCTATTTTGTTTTTTGTATTGGTTACCAGTACGGACTTAGTGGGGTTTACTTTAATGTTTGTTAGATTATAGAATGATTCTGCAATGTTAATTATTTTTTCCATGTCCCCTCTTGATCTTGTTATCCAAGCTGTGTTGTCCATGTATGCTAATACCGCAGTCTTTGTTTTGACCTTTTTGTCTTTTACTTGGATGTCAGTCGTATATCCCTCGAATTCTCTAGCGATCCTATCTATGAGCGGGTCGTAGTATATTCTCCACAGTGTTGGAGAGAAGGTCTCTCTCTGATCTACCCCGTCTTCAACTTTGTATAATTCTGTCTGACCCAGGTCTGTTAGAACTTTATTCTGTCTGTTCATTAATATAAATGTTATTAGATTAACGAATCTGTTTGGTATTCTCAGTCTGTTCATCACTTTTACTAGCATCGGGATGTGTACTGAGTCGTATGCTTTTGACATATCCTGGAGCAGTAACCAAAATTCCTTTCTTCCACCTTTGCATCTTCCAGAAGGTTGTTTAATTTTCGTATTGGTTCTTCAGTTGATTGGAGAGGAAGAGCCGCGTGATTGTGTGGTGAGAGAGCTTCTTTTCTTAATAGGATATTGTTCAATTTATTCGTTAGGATCTTTGTGAATATTTTACGGGTATGTTCGATTAGAGTTATGGGTCTGGTATAATTTAGGTCATTATTATAGTGTTCTTTCTTAGGAATAGCCCATATGTTTGCTAGGCTCCATTGTTTGGGTGTCTCTTCTTTAAGCA
>QKWP01001636.1:91916-119694 GCA_003550325.1 Gigaspora rosea
CTTTCTCTACTTTGAATTTTGGGTGCCATTTGGATCTTATTATGACATGATCACTGTCCGTTATCGCTTCAGGGTCTAATAACTCAGGGATTTCCCATTCAAGGATCATTTCTGCACTCAACCAAATATCGTCTATTTGACTGGTTTTGTCTCCTCTTCTCCATGTAGGTGCACTTTATTGAGTGAAATCCAATAGGCTTCTAAGACTGGTCATTTCCATCGTATTTATCAGAGATTTTTCGCTATTCTTCCTCTTCGTGTTTGTGTTGAAATCGCCCATTATTATTATATGCCAATTCTTTTGTCGAGCTTCAACAATCCAACTTCTTATTGTTTTCTCCATTTCTTCTTTCTTTTCTCGATTATTTGTAGGTACGTATACAGCTATGACTCTAATTCTATTCTTGCCCGGCATGAAAAAATCTATATTTATTGTTGTACCTTCTATTGTTTTAATATTATGAATGTAAGGACAAATTTCTTTTTTGATGGCGAGAGCAACTCCTAGAGAGGCTCTTCCTTTTCCTTTTTCTTGCGCAAAATTTGATGTGAATATTTTGTAGTATTTATTTGATAAGGTATATTCGTTATCATTTTTTAGGTTAGTTTCAGCCATTGCAATAATATTCCATTGTTTTGAGTTACAGTATTCTAGCCATTTTTGCAGCTTTAGTTTGTTCTTTAAACCCTGTACGTTATGAGTTATGATGATCAGTTCTTCTAATTGTTGTTTGTTTGTATTACAAAGCGTGTTGTCACCAATGGTGGCTGTGTTTCCATTTAAATCTTCAGACATCTGAATATTCAAATAGGTCCCACTCTGGCGTTTTTAGTTCTGGTAGTTGTAATAAGTATTGTAGTAAGTTTTCGAATTCAAAAATTGCCTTTAGTGTGTCGACTACTTGTTTGATGTCTTCGTATCTTTTTATTGGTAGTTCTATCATTATTTCCTGATCTTCATTTTTAATTATTTCTTTTAATTCTTCTACGTCTTCTGGTATCTTTCTTTTCTTTGAATTTTCTTTATCTCTCCCGTCACTTTTTGGTAATTGTAACCAGTTCTCAGGAATTCGATTAAAGTGGTATATTGGGTGTAGTTTCTTTACTAATTCCATTAGTTCTCGTGTTTGTGTTACTGGTACTTGAACTACCACTTCCTTAATTTGTCTCGGATCCCATGGGAGGTCGGGTTTATTTGTATAGTTAATTTCTATGAAATTAGGTGGCAGTACTCTCGGTAAGGTGTATTCACTTTCAATTTCTCTGATGAACCTATCCGCTTCTTTTTTGTCTTTTATTGGGAAGGAGTATCTTCCTTGTGTTTTAATTTTTGTAGGTGAGTTTGGTAGTTTTGGTTTATTCCTGAAATAGTCGTTAAGTAGTTTTTTAAATGTGTAATGTTCTCTTAACAACATTATGTGCCTTTTGAAGTCGTCCGTATTCTTTGGAGCAAAGAAGAAGCCGTATGCTACTTCTTTGTTTAATAGCTGAGGGGTGCATGGTAATGGTGGTTTTTCTTCCGGTAGGTCAAAATATGAGTCTGGTATTTTTTTAAAATTGTATCTTTCTCTTAATTCTCGAACATATTCTCCCAAATGTCGCAACTCCTTGGGTTCTGTTATGGGGAAGTTCTTCTTCCATTCTTCATATAGTTCATAGGGATTATCTGGGAGTGGGATTAATTCTTCTGCGAAGTATGATTCTGGTAATTCCGAGAATGTGAAGATTTGTCTCATTGCCCTAACTATTTGTCCAGTTTCTTGTCTCCTTACTATTGGTAACTCGAAAGGTAGTAACTCCATCAGCATCTCTGGTATCAATTCCGGTTTCTCTGGTAATTCCACTAATTGGTTATCAAGCACTTCTCTTATTTCAGATCTTAATTTTTCGAAGGACATTTCTATTCTTATTTTAGCAAACCCTGCCAAGTAAAATAGCCACTGTGTAATTTCGTGTACATTTAGTTCATCTATTTTGAGATTCTTTAGGAAGTCTATTGCTAGTTTTCTTCTTAAGTTTATAAATATTTGATCCCGGTTCGTTTTATTCGTTAGCAAAATGTCGTGCAATCTTTTATATCTTTCTGTTGCTTTATTTAACATTATTGTGAATTCTTGTTGGTGTTGTGGTTGTGAAGGTTTATGCCTGGTAAAAGTTCTAAAGAATGCTTTATTCTTAAATTCCAATTTCGTTCGAATTGTTTCTGGTAATGGATAATGCATCGTTTTAGTCTCTATCTTATGTTGTACCAGCTTTTTCAGTTGGTTGAGATTTTGAAATGCCTCTACAATTTTATCATAGTTCTATTCGATTTCGTCAAATTTTTCTTTACCGTTGTTTGATTTCAGGCCCTTTACTCTTTCCTTTACAATCTCTGTCCAGCTGTAGTCTACTTGTTTCTTGTTCCTTCTTTCGTCGTCTTGATGCCAGGTTAATACTTCACTATAACTTCTTTGGTGACTTGTTTTTTGAATTTCATCCTCTATAGTCACATTGGATTCTGTCTCCATTTTATCCTCATTTGACTGAGATGGTTGTTCGCTTATCCCCTGGAATATTTCGGAATCTTCTAGAAAAATCGATTCATCTTGGAAAAATTCTTTTTGTAACTCTTTTATTTGGTTTTTAGTATCGTGGGAATTTCTATTTTGTTCCGCTTCTAAATATGGATTGTTGGGTGAGAAATTCAACCCTGTTGGGTTGTTTGTTTGTGTGATCTGATGATCTGTTGTGTTGATCTTTGATTGTGACGTCATGTCGTTTTTTGACAGGGTCTCAGCCGATTCCCCAATTTCTGCATTATTTACATTTTCGAAATTTTGACTCTCAATAATATGCGAAGTTTCTATTATCATCTCTGAGTCCGTTTTTATTTTCTTTTGAGGAGTTTCTTGATGGTTATCAATCTCCATCAGTTCATTAACTTGAGCATCTATATGTGTTTCTTCTACTTGACTCGATTCCATATTATTTTGTGCTGCCGACATAGTCGGCAACAGATTTGTACCAAGAGCTTTTAAGCCTTGTCCTCGCTCTCTTGTCCTCTTAATCTTAGCCTCTTTCTGTTGTCACTACTGGTATTAGTTACTTAATTATTTAAACTATAGCACCAAACGGTCGTCAACGGTCTTTGTTGTGTCCAAATTCCTTCCTTTTTCAACTGTTTGTTTGTTTACTTAATGATTTACAGATGTACGGGAAAGAGTTATGTAGATATATAATGTATATATTTTTTTACAAAGTTTTTATTTAAAAATATTTTTGTTACAAAGTGTGATAGTCTTGTACATGAGAATGATTCAAAATTATGCTAATAGGTATTTATTTAAATTTTAAAATAACAATACGTTCAATAAAATGTTTTTCAAAAACATTTACCGGTAGTTGAAAAAAATTAACGTTTCACAATGAGAAAATAGGAAATGAACTAATGTAATATGTGATTATTTACTATGCTACGAACAATTTTTCATCGATAAACTCAATTTTATGATTTAGAGCTTTCTTAATAAAAATACAATGTTTAATGTTTGTTTAACACGCTTTTCTTCCAAAAATTCTATATGTACTTTTATAAGCATGATTATCATTTGATTCAACATCTAATTTATCAATTAAATGTTTAAATTGTTCATCTGATATATTCATGAATGGAGCCAAAAATGGTTTAATACCCATAAGAGCACATTGAATATTTAGTAAGGCCTTAATAAATGAATAAATGATAAACATGAATAAATAAATATATACAATGATTTATTTTAAATAATTAGATAAATATGGAATTAAACTTACAACTTGTCCGACTCTTCCAGCCCATTTTCCTATTGGGCTACTTCGTTCTTCACAATGTATATCTGTAATACGATTTGATTTTTCAAATAAAGTTTTTATATCAAAACTTGATAAAAGTTTGATATTTTTTGATTCAAAAAAGTTATTACCTATGAAATTTTAAAAATAAATCAGTATTTTAAAAAAAAAAACGCGAGAAAAAAGAAATAAATTAACCAATTAATAAATATAATAAATAAAATAAATAAAATAAATAAATAGATATTACTAACATGAATCTGTCAGTAATTGTGATGCAGAGCCAACATTTGTAGTTTCTGGAACAAAGTTCATAATTTCTACCCATCCATCATATTTAAGGACTCTTATAATCTCACTCATTAATTGATCCCAATCTCGTTGAGTAAATGTAGACATAAATCTCATAAATACAAAATCAAGAGTATTTTCAGGGAATGGTAATCCTTCAAGAACATTGTGTTGTAGAAACCCAGCATTAGGAGGGCAACTACTTGGTGATGGAAATATAGGAGAAAAATCAACTCCAACGAACGTTGAATTTGGATACGTGGTACTACAATCAAGAATCCAAGTTCCGTCACCACATCCAATATCAAGTACAGTCATATTTCCATTTTCTAATTTCTGTTTTATTGGTGAAGAGAAGTTTCCTTTCCAGATTTCATAAACCCAAAAATGTTGAGTTCTTAATCTATCGGATTCTTGTTTATCATTAGGAAAATAATAATTCGCATTATCTTCGTTATGGTATCTTCTACCGTCAATAAATCTAAATTGGTCCAGACAATTTAAATTTTCTTCGTTTGGATACATGGTATTATTAGTTTTACTATTATCGTGTGCGTTGTTACCGTTCATTTCTTTTTTGGACTAAGTATTAAGAAGGAATATATCCAACACGATAAGAACAAAAGAATACACGAAAAAAAAACAGAACTTAGAAAAAGCAGCAATAGAAATTTACTTAAATTGATAGCCATATATATATTAAACGAATGCTTTTATTATATGCAAGAAAATGTTATATATAAAAAAGTTTCTATATTTAATATATTTAATATATTAAAATTTAATAATATAATAAGTTATTTATTTGTATTACCTGAATCTTTTTTTAGTGGTCTATTCAAGGGTTAAAATCTTTAATAATAATCCATGATATTAGGATTACAATGAATATTAGTGGTTAGATTGTTTATTGGTTTAAAATTGTCGAACATGTAAGGAACTTTTTTGATGTTCAATGCATATTTTCTGATTTTCAATGAAGGTCATGATTTTCCTACAGGAGTTAATTGTTTATTCATTTTTTTCCCCATGCGTTTGATCTGACGAATTATTATTTATTCGGTTTGTACTCGAGAAATACATTATTATGTCATTATGCCCAGGCTCTTACGTTTGATTATGTTAATAATAACATGTATGCAAAGATGACAGAGTCAATATGTATATTAATATGATAATGCGCATCTTACATAAATGCTTCAATAATTATTTGTAAAATATATTGGTTATAAAAAGGTTCTGGTGTGATATGAGGTATGTACGTACTAATAATAAAAATTAATAATACAAGAAAAAAAATTTTTTTTTAAAAAAAAATAAAGAAAATAAATTTATTAATGAATCATATAAAAAGTGCCAATTATATTGCTATCGTGACAAAACTTTGATTTTCTGACTTTTCAGTTTGCCCATTTAGAAATAGTTGTGCTTTTATAAAAAACTATTCTTCTCTGGATTTAACATTGTAATATCAAATCTAACTCTTAATCCATATAACAAATTTTAAAAAATACTTATAATTATTTTGAAAGATTATATAATTATTTTGAGAGATATATATAAAAGATTAATTATAAACACGAAATGTTATAATATATGCACACTGCACACGTATATATTGAACTGTTAAACAAAGGTTTTTTTTTTTTTTTTTTTTTTTTTTTTTTTTTTTTTTTTTTTTTTTTTTTTTTTTTTTTTTTTGTTTTATTTTTATTTTTTTTTTCACATGCATTACATTACCTCCTTGGCCAATTATCCGGCAAGTATTATGTAAACACTGACGGAAAAAAATATATATATATCATTAATGTAAAGTTATTGTTAAAATCATGTGACAACCATAATTATGCACCAAACATAGCTATGTACTGTATGTTCATATAAAAAATGCATTACAGAGAGACCTCTCTAAATGCACTCTTTATAGATGCAAGGTCTATATATGTTCTTTCTAAATGCACATACTGGTTCAATCCCAAGTATATATAACTCATAAATCACTCTTTATAAATGCAGACCCTCTTTAAATGCACCGTTTTGTCTAGTCATTTATATGGTTCTGATGAAGTGCACTTAGGGATTTCTCTCTGTATTAACCATGACCTTTCAAAACCTGGTTACAACATATTTGAGACGAGATATTATTAATTCTAAATCGCCGTAACGGGTAAGTTAAAAAAAAAAACTTATTTAGTTTAACATTCAATTCTATAATATATATCAATCATCCATCATTTACGGTAAAATAGTGTTTATGGGGGGATAATGCATAATGAATGCTATTGAGGCGAGATTCAAAACTAGAATGTTTGGAATTCTGTAAAGGAAAAGTGAATATCTATAATATTTTTATTATGAGATTGAGATTTTTCCTTTTTAATTAATGGATTGCTTAAACAGATTCATAGTATAGTCGTGAAATATGTAACCTAAATGTTGACTTTGTGATGGCAAATCATTCATATCTACAAATAATAACAAAATAATAACAAAATAATAACAAAATTATAATAAAATAATAAAATGATTATACCAAATATATATCTCATTGAGATGATTCAAAATTATTAAATATTATCAAAAATCATCAGAATTTAATTATTAGATACTGAAATTCAAAAAAAAAGATGCAATATGTCAATGTTTGTCCAATAACTCAAGTTATTTAGTAGGATGCAACCACTACCTAAATTCGTGTCATTTAGTAAGCAATCATCATAATTCACCTGATAACACCGTTATTGTATGCTACACAGGTCAATTTCTGTCTGCGAAATTTAATATGTATCATTTCGGCCGAGAAGCTGATACGTATATTAATTTCACAGTAATATAATGAATAATTTTACTATATTCCCTGTTATTGGCTATTTTTGCAATCGATAAATTAGCCTCTTTACCATTTAAACACCAATATAGGAAATTTCCTTATTATGGCAGTAATACAAGATTCTAATAAAAATAAAAATGAAAGTAAATCAAGCAAACAAGAAAAAAAGTGAACGTTAGAGTTATATAACATAGAAATAAAATATTAGTAATTGCATTTATTCATCATGTTTTAATTAGCATATATCGCAAGTTCAATTTAGGTAAACATCAGTTTGTACTTTCGCTTTTTACCTTCCGCACGTGTCTGAATTCTACGCCAAGTTAATTAGATTTCTTTTTAGAAGTTTGTATTACAGGTACAGATAAGTAGATCTAAAAAAAATTCAGGTTACCCCTTTCGTTCTTTACATTCCTTTTTTTTATTTGTGTCACTTGCGGAAATAAGTACCCAATTTCTTTGTCATAATTGAGATTGTCCTGAAGTACATCATTAAATGGTCAGTGTTTGCCGCATTTGTCAGGTCAATGTTTGCTTCAGATCGACTTGTTTACTTATTTGAGTATTTGGTGACATTCTGCAGTACATTTTAAGCAATGAAGAGAATCGAAGAAAATCGGATATTGTACTGTATGAATGTACGTGCGTGCAGTCTAAAGACATCAAAAACGCCAAAATTTTGCAAATAAGTCAAAGATGATTAAGTCAGAAAAAAATTGTTTTCAGATTGCGCACATCATGCTACATTTCTATCACAAAGTAATTTTAAGAGACTAAGTAATTAGTTTCCCCGCAGTACGAATTCAAAGAGGTGAAGAAAATATTGAAAAAAACTTGATCAAAATCACACGAAATGTCGCGCTGTGCCTATGAATGGTGGCTTCGTTTAATAGTAAAATAGATCTGCTTTGTAACGATATGATTTCAATTTCTATAAAACTTGTTTGAAAACATAAATTGTGCATAGTTTTTAAATGTATATATAGATTAGTTGAAGGATTCAAATAAAATTTATGATTTGAAATCAAAAGCTTTTCTCAAATAGGCAATTTTATATAATCTTAAATAAATTTTTTATTATACAGTCTAAATTAAATATTCTGTAAAACACACCTTCGAAATTAATGTTGAGAACAAACAAAATGTTGTCATTACCAGGATATAAAAAAGCGTATTACTTTTTTATTGTTGTTAGAAACAAGTTTATAAAAAAATAGGTTAAAAGAATTATTTCATCCTCCTATAATTCTATAATCAATAACACGACTGAAATATATTGCATCTTTATGAATAATATATGTGGATGATTGTCTATTTTCAATTTCTCTTCCAATTGATTCCCACCTTTTCTCTTCAGCTATACCAAAACTATTTGAAATTTGAGAAGGATTAGGATCATCACATATTGCAGTAATCCAATCACTTAATTGTTTATTCAATTGAGTAGCTGTTGGTCGATTTTCTGGTAAAGGATCCCAACATTGATTCATTAAGTTACGATACTCTTCTGGCATTTCTGATTTAAGTTCTTCACTTATTTCAGGACGTAAATTTTTAAAACAAATTTCATAAGCTAATTGTTTATCATGTGCTCGATTAAAGTATGGTCTATGACCAGTTGCTAAGACCCACATAATTATTCCAAAACTATATATATCTGAAGCTGGATTTGGTCGTTGATTTCTAAGTATCACTTGTGGATCGATAAAAGGTAAAACACCTATTATTACATCTTTTGGAACTGATTTGTCAGCTGGACCATGAAGTCCAATATCTGCAACTTTTGCATCAGTAGATACTGATTCATCTTCAATCAAGAGATTTCCTCCATGTAAATTTGTGTGGCAGAGACCTTCAGAATGAATCTTTTCAAGACCACCTGCGATTCCCCAAAGAAGATCAGCTATATCTCTCCAACTGATTATTCCTTTATTATTATCTAAGTATTCATAAAGGTTTCCATTCTCATAATATCGCATAACAAACATAAAACATCCTGTTTCATCTCTTGTTATCCCAAAGCAGTCTGCCATCGAACCATTTTGAAGGCAGTTATGATATACTTCAAGCTATAAATTAAAGAAAAAGATTTATTATTTATTCATTTATTTAAAGCTATATATAAAAAAAAGATTAACATTTCTGCAACATACCTGTTTTAAAAATGTCATAGAAAAGTTCTGAGAATTATCAAGTCTTTTAAGAGCTACTTTTGTGGGTCCACTTCGTCTCCAAAAATCTTCATCTTCATCCCAAACCCAACGAGGTCCATCTATCCAATATCCTTTATACACACTACTAAATCCTCCTCGACCAACACATTCAATTATTTCAATATTATCAAAACTTATATACTCCAAGTAATCACAAACTTGTGTCGCATTAATTTGTGTGTGTTGAATTAATAAATCTATGAATTTATTTCCACTTTGCCAACTCGTAAAGGTCAAACGCATATATTCTGATTCACAAAATTTACACCAACCATAAGAAACTCTTACACGATTACAATCTGGACAGATGCGAGATTCTTCTCGATAAAATTTATTGCAATTTATGTTTACATTAGTATTTTGATCCATTTTTCCTAAAAATTTGTGTGGAAAAATGTAAAATGAATGTCATAATGTTACCTTTTTATAATTTTCATCATTCTTTGATGGATTTAATCGTATTTTATATTCAATTTTCCTTTTCTGTATGAGAAATTATCCTTGTTTAAAGATGATCTGTCTATGATCATTGTTTGTTGATCCAAAAAAGTAAATTTTAAAAAGATTGAAATTTCTTTTCTAATACCGGTAGTGAACATTTTTCGAGCGATCAAATTAATGCTATATTCCATTTAGAAAGCAGTCCTTTTCAGTCGTTTTAATATATTGTAAAAAAAGAAAAGGTTTTGCTTAAATGTTTTTGTCATGTGTATGCGATAGTAATTGCTCTATTTACCCATTAAAAGCTAGCTAGTTAGCCGGAAAAACGGGGGGACAAATATATATATATGGAAGGCGCATGACAGTAAAATTAATCGCATGACTGGACTTATTAGTATATTCCCCAGGCTTCTTTTTTTTTTTTATTTATTATTCCTAATTAGCCAGGACGTCCCAAATATATGGAGCTGGTCAAAATTAGATCATTTTTTTAATGTTTATTGTCCGGAAGACATTAAAATGTGCCCGCGCACGTGATGTCAATCATTTTAAATTCTAGACTTTAATTATATATTTTAGTTTCATTTCGTACTGTGGGTACCTAGTATGGAATTGTATTAACGTTAATATTTATCATATTGTCGCTACGCATCTGGTCAGATGGCAGCTGCCCTGGCTAATTGATTTCCCCGAAATTTTTGTAAATGAAGATAGAAAAATGTGATAGTAACACGAGTCTCATCATATGAAACGACAAATAACACATTTATCCACCATGTCAGGGCATGTATAGGGCTTTTTGCGCCTCCACATATGCTATTGAAATTCTTTCATTATTCAAACCGTCTCCTGTCACTAAAAATGAACTATTCATATCAGATATCAGATAGCATCCAACTTACGTACGTACGTACGTACGTACGTACGTAATGTGAATTATTTCTCATTGGATTGTTTTCAGGAGTAATGAAGGATTTGCACTCCGTTGTACTTCCGCGTTCGGAGCTCGGATATTAAAAGGGCCCGGTCAGGAAATGGCTTAATGGAACTATGGCATGGATACGGAATTTATGCGATAAGAGTTTGTAATTATGCGTGCGTTATGTGTAAAATATACGATTTGTTGATGATTAAAAACAAAATGTATCAAAAAAAAAAAAATGCAATTTTATCTAAAAAAAAATAATAACTTTTTAAATACTGCGTTCAATTAACAAAATATTGATCCGTTTATGATTTATGTATTAATTTTTAAAAAAAGCTCGCTCCGTTTATGATTTATTCAATGTTAAAAAACATTTTAATAAAAATAAAAATTATTTATAGTTGGAATTACTTCGTACTTTACATATACTAACAATTAATTATACAGTACTTCATACTTTATCATATTACTATATTATCAGCTCGGTTTTTATAATATTCAAATATACAGGCCAAATCAAGCTGATAACATTCTTATTAATATACATGTGACATTGATATTATATAAATGATATAAAATTATGCGAGTTTGGTTTAATCACATTAAATCACAAAATCACATATCCCTGAATTAAGGGATCTGCAAGTTCTCGTGCTGGGCACATGGGCACACCAGTCCAGGCACCATAATCTCGTGTCGTTCTACAAAAACACCGGGCTAGTATCTTTATCCCACGAAAATGCCGAGTCTGTATTTGCATAAACCTTGGCACTTTTATATTATGTATTAATATTTTATTTTTTCATAAATCAACATGTCAAATGAAGATATGAAGATATGATAATAATCGATGATTTCAATCAACTAAATTTATTAAATGACAAAAATTGGCAGATATGAAATGATTCGAACGGAATGTATTGGCTTGGATATTATTATGAATATGGAATTGGAATTAAAAAGGATGAAACAAGACATTCATATGTTATCAAAAGTCGGTAGAAATGAATGATTATAACGGGAATGTCTAAATCGATAAGCATAAAGCGTTTACATGTTATCTGAAATCTGCTGAGGCAGTCAATTCCTTGGAATTTGGAAAACAGCCATTTGTTACCTTTATGGAATTGGCGTGGAAAAAAATGAAGATAAATTTAAGGAATGGTTTAATAAGCATATAAATTTTATTTTTTGCTATAATGTTTGTTGTTTATTTAAGATTTTTTACACAATTATAATTATCAATAAAAAGCATTTATTGATCATTTTATCAGTAATTTAAGCTCATAAATATTTATTTTTGTGTATTTTAGTCCGTATGTATAAAGAACATATAATAATTTTATGAAATAAAAACAGCAAAACAAGTTCACAAACAAGAATATAACTGATAAATACCTATTTACCATTACGAACAAATCATTTCATTCGCATTAATCATTTCATTCAGTGGATGAGTATAAAGAACATTTAATAATTTTTACGAAATAAAAAAAAACAAGCTTATAAAACAAGAACATAAATACTTATTTACCATTACGTACAAAATCATTTTATTCGCATTAATTTAGTCTGTGAGTATAAAGAACATTTAATAATTTTATGAAATAAAACAGTAAAACAAGTTCACAAAACAAGAACATAAATATTTATTTACCATTACGTACAAATCATTTCATTCTCATTAATCATTTAATTCAGCACGTGAGTATAAAGAGCATTTCATAAAACAAGAAAATAAAGTTTTATCGTATAAGCGCGAAATAACGCGCAGGGCGTTATTTCGAATTTTGGCTTAATTTTTAGGCCGAAATTCGATATTACACCCCTGCGCGTTATTTTGTGCCTATCCAGTATACGGTATCTACCATTACGTACAAACCATTTCATTCGCATTAATTTAGTAGGTGAATATAAAGAACATTTAATAATTTTACGAATAAAACAGCAAAACAAGCTTACAAAACAAGAAATACTTATTTACATAACGTACAAATCATTTCATTCGTATTAATTTAGTCGGTAATATAAAAATTTTCGATACAAAGTTTAAAATCGCAGATGCGAGATAAACATGGAAAATGTGCACATTGTAATGAAGATAACAATCAACTGCATGGTGCCTGTCATGCGATCCTGACTTAGCAACAAAGTGGACAAGTAAAAATAAGGATATTGACGATTGCATGAAAAACGGTTCAACTTAGAGTCTTTGCATATGAAGAAACATTGAATGGATTCCATTTGATAGATTATTAGACGTTAAGAAATCGGTAAAGGAGGTATGTTCAGCACTCTGGTTGAATGACGTACGAAAAGTTGAAACAATTAATACGGTGATAGTTATATCTACAAAAAAGCGTGTGAACCATCCAGCATCGTTGCATTCAAGATGTTAACCAGTTCTAAGAAAAACAGTTTTGATTTTTTAAAAAGTTAATTTATTGTTTTCACATTTATCTAATAGTTGTTTGAACTATTCATTGTTTAAACCTTAAGTTTAAAAGTTCTATGAAATGTAAATTAAACTTTAGTAGGCTCGTAATATATGGAATAACACACAGAAACAAAAGAATACATGATGATTTCAGTATGTTAATAATGGAATCTTCATAAATATTTAAAAAAAAATTTAGTATACTTACCGGTACATGGTTGGCTAAATTAAAATACTTTATGATATTTCGAGGAGGTTACCCTAATTCACAACTTTGCAGGGTACATTCAACAGATTTTATAGTGGCAATATCGCAGATCTAGAAAATTTTAGAAGATGGAGTTATGCTCTGTGTTGCACCAGGTGGTTAGGAATTTTACAGGAGGGTCACCAAAATTCCGGGTCGTATGCGTCGGATTTAAGCCCTAGTTGTTAGCAAAATTATCAGTTGGGGCATTTTTTACTTATATGTAAAATTTTTTATATTGTTCAATTCCGATCCAGCCGACCATGATTCTGATGCACTCCGACATATCCCGTCCGGAGTTTTGGTGACCCTGTATGATTTTGACAGGGCGAAGGATTGATTTTCCGGTCACGGGACTTTCCGGCATCAATTGTCTTTGAGAAAAAAAATTAATTTATGTTAGGGTTTGGGTCCATGCTGATGGTTAGAAGGGGCATTATATGAAAAATTGTGCGAGGAAACTTTTTTTGTTATGCCAGAAAGACGATTTGTTAGTCTAAATCTTGCGATAAATACGATTTTTGCAAAGCGAACGTTTGTTTTGAATTTCTTTACGTTACACCTGATCCTGATTTTTAATTGGCTAATTGACATCGGAAGATCACGTGACCGGAAAATCGATCGATCCTACGCCCTGGTGTTGTCACCCTGTGTGAGTTGGTGGATTAGTGATAAAATCGGTCCCGTGATTTCCGAGCAAAATAGATCTGTGCGGAGTTTCAAATTGTGCTTACAAATCATTAATTTTAATCACGGTTTGAATCTCTGACAGATCTATTTTGCTCGGAAATCACAGGACCGAGGATCGTTTTTGCCACCACTAATTCAACTTGTAGCTCCAGAAGTTTTATCAGGCGAGCAGTAGTTTACACAAGCAGCAGATATTTAGGTTTGGTATTATTAGGTAAATGCACAGCATTGTATGTCTGGAGCCTTTATTTAATATATATGTTATGCGTCGATAATCAATTTCGTCATTCAGGGATTGACGTGTTATTTACTGATCCATCAATAACCCGAGTTATTGATGGAATTTTATGTTTATAGTAAAAATAAATAATTGAAGTTCGTTAAATAATGTCATATAATTACTTTCATAAATCTTTTTGTTTTCTTTATTGGCCGCAAACATATAGTTTTCTGCTGTTCGGCAAGTTTTTAGATTAGTTTCTAATTGTTTATTTTTGGTGCGAAAATCACTTAAGAAAAGCATGACAATCAAAGAAAAATTAATCGAAGCTTAATGGGCATTAATCGCTATAGCGAATGTTTAAATATATTAAAAAATTCAAGCCTTTAGCACGATTAAAAGCTAAAACACTGGATTACTAATTCTTTTAAGATGCTTCGTATCGGTATGACAGAAGAGCTTCATTTACTTAAACGAGATGAAAATAATTTGAGAACACAAGTTTGCCCAATAGAGAATTTTTATGAAGTGAAAAAAAAACTTGGAAAACAAATATTATTTTTGTTGTCATCAATATTAAATTTAATTTTTTGTTTATTAACGTTAATAGAATTTTTTTTTTTAGTGATCCAAATCTTAAATCTTCCATACAAAAAATTAAACCCAAAAAATTTATAATGGTCACTGACGAAAAACCAATTGTGAAACAAAAACATGCACTTGCCGAAAAAATAACTCAAAATGTTCGAGGAGGTGTGGCTATGTTTTGCGTGGCCAATGCAAAAATAAATAACAATACGAATGGTGTTTTATCTAAATATGATATATATATTTTTATAGGTAAACTTCATACCGATACCAATTTCAAAGTATAACATACGTTATTCTTGGATTCACAAATATTTCATGTCAATCCTTGAATGACAGGAATCAATAAACGACGCATAACATATACACCATTATACTGTTAGCCAGGGTTGGCACCAATGGAATTCGGACATTGGAAATCTGTCCGATATCCAGTGTCCGAATTGTCCGATCAAAAGCAATGGACATAAGATTAAATCGGGTTATATTATTGGCCAATTAACATAACATGTGACAATCAACCAATAAAATTATGCTTATAGATAATAAATTAATTATAATAAAATGTTCGTATTGTGAAACTTCATGAATAATAAGCCATATTTACTAACTAGATAGGGTTATAAGGAATAAATGACTATAAATTTTACATCGATTTGCAAGTTATTTTCAAATTTACTAATGACATTAGTCAATTAATAATTGATGTAAATTGAAGTTAATTTAATGTTTTTAATAGAATATACGCTAAATGGATTCAGCGTCACCTTTACTGTAAGTTCGAAATTCTTTACCGATTTGAGCGAATTTAAAATTTTGTTTCAACATAAGAGTATTTAGAATCAACTTATATTGATTCTAAATCCACCAAGTTTCTATTCCCGATGTACAACATATACGCATACGTATTTGTTATTATTATTATTATGGACAGGACCGACGAATTATTTAGAGAATTAATATGGCATGATTCAGAAATGTAAATACAAAAATTTCCTATAATCAAATAATTCATTGTTTATGGTTAGAAACACGGCGATTATAAACCAATTTGGCCGAATTAATTCAATTGCTACCATGTCGCATACGAAAATATATTAAAAGCTTTATAATATGTTAAAAGACACATATATTAGTAATATATGTGTCTTTTAACGTATTATAAAGCTTTTAATATATTTTCGTATGCGATATGGTAATAATATGTAGCAATTGAATTAATTCGGCCCAAATTGGTTTATAATCGCCGTGTTTCTTACCATAAACAATGAATTATTTGATTATAGGAAATTTTTGTATTTACATTTCTGAATCATGCCATATTAATTCTCTAAATAATTCGTCGGTCCTGTCCATAATAATAATAATAACAAATACGTATGCGTATATGTTGTACATCGGGAATAGAATCTTGGTGGATTTAGAATCAATATAAGTTGATTCTAAATACTCTTATGTTGAAACGAAATTTTAAATTCGCTCAAATCGGTAAAGAATTTCGAACTTACAGTAAAGGTGATGCTGAATCCATTTAGCGTATATTCTATTAAAAACATTAAATTAACTTCAATTTACATCAATTATTAATTGACTAATGTCATTAGTAAATTTGAAAATAACTTGCAAATCGATGTAAAATTTATAGTCATTTATTCCTTATAACCCTATCTAGTTAGTAAATATGGCTTATTATTCATGAAGTTTCACAATACGAACATTTTATTATAATTAATTTATTATCTATAAGCATAATTTTATTGGTTGATTGTCACATGTTATGTTAATTGGCCAATAATATAACCCGATTTAATCTTATGTCCATTGCTTTTGATCGGACAATTCGGACACTGGATATCGGACAGATTTCCAATGTCCGAATTCCATTGGTGCCAACCCGGTTTGTAGATCAGTTGAATGTGATTGGTTTATGTCACATGACGTGGCCGGACAAACTGACAAACAAACGTTTTTTCACTTTGCACAGAAATATAGCGTCCTCCGTTTCGCTCCGGACAATTATGGTTGAAATATCGACTGGACAAAGACTTTTTGATGGTCGTAAACTTAATGCTATACTTAGAGCGGAGATTTGTAGGAGATTGCGTCCAAACTAAATGCTAGATTAAATTGGCTGATCCACAAAACCGGCCTAGCGCTAGTATTAGGGCACGGGTAAAAAAAAATAGGCATTCCTCAGCTTAAGACATGGTCTTATGCTAAATTATTAACCAATCAAAATCTTTCTAAAAATCTGTAACTAACTAATCAAATACAAAAGTATTGATATTACAAATAGTAATGCGCATTTCGAAATTTTATTTACTATATATAATATAAATTACATACTAAGTTTTAAATTCTTACAGATTTATGGAAGCCCTCACTTCCCCATGCTCTGATTGGTTGTTGTAAAATTCTATCTCTCATTGGACAAAGTGGATTATGCAATGATGTCCCAACCAATAAAATTACAAGATCTGGTGTAACGCAAAAATTTCTCATCTCTCAAAATTTTGCTTATGAAGCCACCTTTGTGTTTCTAATAAAAAATTCAGTTACTCCCATAAAATGTTTTATTAATTTAATATGCGGTAGTATTTGATTGTTTCGATTTCGGATCCAAAGTCTGATAGGATCTATTTAGTCCAATCAGGATTAAGATTTCTGTTCGTCTAATAAGAACTTGGGGAAATTAGTAAACACCATATTTATAAAGTCTAAGAGATGCTAAGCGCAAATACTAAAATTCTTTGAATCATATTGGATTACGTACAGCATCCAAGTGTCTACTATTAATTATCTGAAAGATTTTTTCTTTGTATATTTAAATTACATATTTTAAATATAAAGTAGTTATACATAATGATATTAGTCGATTCCTAAACTATCGACTGACTAAGGGTGTTCTCAAGCACCTTAATCAATCTGTCGAAACGGGTCTGAGGGTAAATTTTTATTAGAAAAAAATAGTTTTAACAAATCAATTGTATTGATTATTCCAATGAATAAAGCACGTGATGAAAGTTTAATATGTCAAAAAGAAAAATTTTATTAGCGGAAGTTCGTTTAACCGATCAAGGGTATTTATCATTCCAGTCAACAAGAGATAGAGGCCCAAACGTCCTTTTTTTATCATAGAGTTCCATTGATTGATTAGAAAAAATAATTGTTCAAGTACTTCTCTCTTTTTACTTTATTATTATCGTTATCGTTATAGATTTTCAAAATCATTACCAACGTCGACGAATTACTACCTTATTACTTATATTAAAAATCTTCGTCGCAAATAAAAAAGACATGTTTTTGTGTTCTGTTGGTTTGTAGTAAATTCTGAAAAAGAAGAAACTGAAATTGGAAATGTCATAGATTGCTTTATCCTGTCGTTGATCCATCATTTTCATTTAGTTTTATTTCGTTTGTAAAATAATAATTGCTAAATAGTAATAATGATAAAAAAATGTTTGCTCAAACATCAATGCCAATCAATATTTAAGGGAATGCAAAAATTTATCGATTTTGGTCGGGTGGATGCTGAGATACCTTTGATTAAAGCTTTGTAAATTTTAAATGCCTATTATTAAATAACCGTTGTTTTTAAATTTGATCAAAGATATCTCAGCACCCATCGGACAAAATCGCGGAGCTTTTTTTTATTCTATTTGTAGAGATTAATACACTCTAAACAAAAAAATTTATCGATTTTGGTCAGGTAGATATCTTCGATTAAAGTTTTGTAAATTTTAAATGCCTATTATTAAAAAAACCGTTGTCTTTAAATTTGATCGAAGATATCTCAGCACCCATCTGACAAAATCGTTGAGCTTTTTTTTTTATTTTATTAGTAGAGATTAAGAGTTTTGGAACAGCTCTTGTACCTGGTTCAGGCATGTTGTAGAGGAAGGCAATTAATATGCATTTGATGAATTAGAAGGTTGGGTTAGTAAAGTAATAACAATTGGAAATATGCAGCGAAACATTTACTTGATACACGTGACGTCATCAGAGCTGATTATGGTGGAAATGTAGGGGATCGGGTCCATTGGTATGGCTTGATTAATATTAGTTGAGTATAGCGAGATAATTAATGTAGTAATAGCGAAATCAAATGTAATTAGTAATAGTAAAATTGAATGTAATAAGGAAAAATGACGGAAAAATGACATAAATTATATAATGCAAATTATAAATATAGAATCGAAAATGTAAGGAAAGTCAGCTTTTCGCTTTTGAGAAACAAGATCGAATTAAAAGAAATAAATAAAAAATATCTACACCTTTGACGAATATACTAAAAGCATTTGGTTATTACAAGAAAAAATTAATATGTTTGATAAATCTGATCAAGTTGATATAATTGATCAAGCTGATATAATTGATGAAGACGATATAATTGACAATGTTAATTATGACTCTGAAAATGATCCAAATAATTATATTAAAGTATATACTCATTTCGAATTAAACACTATGAAAATTGGATCAAAACTATTCTTCCTAATATCTCTAGAGCCCAGTATGTTTGACGTACCAGGCAAGAAAATCAAAAATACAAATTAAATGATACATATATGTGTCATTGTACTGGAAAACCTAGAATTACAAAGAAAACTATAAATCAAACTACAACATCTTTACCAGGTCATAATGATCCCAGACCAATTCAAAAGCCATCCAAAAAGATAGGATATAAATCCTACTTAAGAGTATTAAAAAAACATAATGAAGAAGGAAGCTCTGTTATCATTGTTCATTATATTCTTCATAATGAGCATTTCCCTGGAACTAATGAAGATTTGCATAACATTCATCTATCTCAAGAAGCAAGAAAATGGATCTGAGAAAGAGCAAAAGATGGCATGAAATCTGTGCAAATTGTATCATTATTTCACCAACATGTTAACAAAATTTGTAATATCAATGGTTTAGACTCCTTACCTTTTGTTCAAAGAAGAGATGCGTATCTTTCTTATATTGATGTCTATAATATAGTTCATAATAAAATAAAGAAAAATATGTTTTTAAGTAATAAGGATAAAGGTTATAATAAAAATACATCTATTAATGGATAGGTTACTCTATCTCAAGAAGATGGAGCATTTACCTGTAGCAATCTAACTTGGGGCTCGAATTTTGGTTACATATATGGTTTTCAACTGAATTTCAAAAAAAATTGTTTAGCATAAAAATGTTCAAACAGTATATTTGGATAGAATACACAGAAAACTTAATATAAAACAAATCTTTTTACTATAATTATGCAATATAACAATAGTGGACAAGATATTTCTATTGCACATTTAATTTCAGAAAAAAAATCAAATAGAACATTAATTTACTAGTTAAAAAATATAAAAAATCAAAATGAAATTGGGAACCTTACATCTTTCTAATGGGCTATAATAATATACAACAAAAAGCTATTAATATAGTCTTTTCTAGTACAAAATTTTGCTTTCCAGTAGTATGTAAAAAATGTCTAACAAAAGAATAAGAGCAAAATTAAAGCTAACAATAATCATTTTGAGACCTATAATAATGGTGTTATAAACAAACTAAAAGCAAGTAATACAAAAAGCTGTATTGGATAAACTTAACAATATAATATGGCTTTATAATACTTGCAAGTAGAAAATAAACTTTATCATTATTGTTCACAATAGATTAATTTTGGTAAATTAATATGGGTTAAATATTTGAAAGCTAAGTATTTTAAATATTATAAAAAATGGATTGATGCCTATAGATTATATGAACACCAAGAGATAAATATAACAAATTTGTTGAATCATAGCATAAAAAGCTTAAAAAAAAATACAGTCTAATCTTCCTAAGTGTATTCTCTGTAAATGCATACTCTCTCTAAATGCACACCTTGACTTGGTTCCAACATTAGGACTTAAAACTAAGGACATGCTCTCTATATTCTGCACATGCAAAAGATTCTGAATCCCAGACCTATTGTATATACTTCTGTAAATATATTCATGTGATATTTGACTAATCATAATAAAAGATTCTTATACAATAGCATTTCTAACAATCATTGTTAATTTTATAACAATTAAATTTATTATATAATAAATTTCTATTAGACTTCTAATAACAATAGTAATAGTGTTATCCTTATAAATAAAGAATAATGCAGTAGAGACATCTGTTAGAATCACTTACAGTAAATTTTTTTTTATTAAAAAAAAATAAAAAAAAATGATTTGATTTTTAAATATAGGATCAATAAACTTTTATCAAGTTTCAGAAGATAATATAGTATGCTTTTCAAAGTATTTTTGATATAAAGGACATTAGCAAAAAAAAATATGTGTAAACCTTCATAAGTTTTTGCGCAAGAGTAAACTTACAAAAAGCTTACAATTAGTTTGGAAGATTATGTAGGGTAATAATTATGAAAGTTTATGCTATAGTAACTTCAAAATATTATGAAGGTGTAATAATTATGAATATTACAGCATAGTAAATTTGAGATATAGCGAAAATATTACAAACAACAAACATTGAAAACTTGCGAAAACTGCACAAACTTGTATAAATCAATGAGATAATACGATCAACTAATAATTATATTTGCATAATCATGCTTTTTGCAAATTTTTTTTAAATGTTTTACAGGTTTTTGCAAGTTTTTGCAAGTTTTTGCAATTTATTATAAAATTATATTTTATTATAAAATTATATTTTATTATAAAATTATATTTTATTATAAAATTATATTTTTTTTTTATACATTATATTTTAAATTTTTAATTAATATTACATATTTTTATTATATGTTATTATACATTCTTTACAAAAAAAAATTGATAAAAAAAAATAAAACCAAAAAAAAAATGAACTGAAAAAAATATTGTAATATTTTGCACTTTGTTGTATCTAATTTCATAAAAATACTAGCCCAATACACTTATTTTTCTTATCCTGCAGTTAGCTATTATTTTTGTTTTTTTGGTTTAACTATTATATTTGCTCATATTTGCTACTTTTTACAAAGTGCTAAAGAAGTTAGAGTTAGTGTTTTTGTAAAGTGCCAGAAAAGTCAAATTGTTTTCTTGCAAAGTTTTGAAATAAATAAAATAAAATAAAATTAAAAAAATAAGTAAAAAAAAAACAAATAAAAAACAAAACTGTAAGCAAACTAAATAAAAAAAAATAAACAAAGCCCCAAATCTCCATTTCTCTGAAGTAAGAGTTTGTATTCTTGCAATTTAGAAATCATTAAAGGTTTTCACAAAGTGCTAGAATAAATAAAAAAATAAAAATTAAAGAAATAAGTAAAAAGAAAACAAATAAAAAAAAATGAAAATGTAAGCAAACTGAATAAAAAAAATGAAACCCAAATCTCTATTTCTCTAAAGAAGAGTTCATGACAGAAATTGCTGAAATCAAGTTGTATATATTCTTGCAAAGTTCCAGAAACGTCTAGATTTGCTTGCAAAGTATCAAAAAAGCCTATATTATTTTTTTTGCAAAGTGCTGAAATAAAATAATTAATAAAAAAAAATAAAAAAAATCAAAAACAAAAACAAAGAAACCAAAAAATATCAAATGAAAAAATAAATGAAGTACTAACTAAATTTTTATTTCTCTAAAAAGCATTTTTGAAAATTTAAAAATTGTTTAGTAAAATCAGTTGTGTGTTTTTGCAAAGTATCAGAAGGCTGAGTTGGCTTGCACAAAGTGTCAAAACATTGTTAGATTACTTGCAAAGTGCTAAAAAGTTAGGGTTAGTGTTTTTTGTAGAAATAAATAAAAAAAATAAAAAATAATGTATAAAAGAAAAAAAAATTAAAAAACAAAATAAAACTAAAAAAAATGAAACGAACCCAAAAAAAAAACAAACTGAAAATAAAAAACAATATAAAATTAATAGAAGATTTAAATTATAAACAAAAAAAAATAAACAAAGATCTAATCTAATCTTGTAATACAATCATCAAAATATTTTAAAAATATTAGTCAAACATACCCTTGGTATATCCAGGCTACAGATCTACTGATCCAGCTTGTTTCCCAGTTTTAAATTATTTCAAAAGTATTCAAAATATTTCAAAAATATTAGATCTAAAATATTTTTAAATATATTTCACTTATTTTGTATTGCGCAAGATCTTTTGAAATATTTTGCAATTTTCTTAAGCACTATAAGAAAATCGTAAACTCATATAAAAATTTTACTTAAGTTTACAATTTTCTTATGCACTATAAGAAAATCATAAATTTATATTAAAATTTTATGTAAGTTTATAATTTTTTTATAATACATAAGAAAATTGTAAACTTATGTAAAATTTTTATATAAATTTATGATTTTCTTCCATACCATAAAACTTGTACAGTTTTACACTAAATTTTACATAAGTTTATAATTTTTACATACTATAAAAACTTGCAAAAGTTTACGCATATATATTTTTGCTGATATACTATGTCTTCACAAAAATAAAAATCAAATAAAGTACTTTTCATAGCAGTTGGAATCAATAATACAATAATATAGTATGTATAATAAAGATTTATATATAATGTGGTCAAACGAAAAAGATAAAAATAGAAGATTTGATTTGTCAGTTATCACACAATGTGTTTGTGATACAAATCTTTAAATTGCATACGCATACTTGTACCTAGTTCAAAGTGTGCACTTAGAGAGATTAGACTATATATATATCTTAGTGCTAAGCAAAATTATTGAATTAATACTCTAATTTGAACTCTAAAAGTTGCTTAAAAAATGCAAAATTTGAATATAAAGCTGTCAATTTAATGATCAGAAGAATGAGACTTTGTCAAAAAGAACAGTAGCACTAAGAACTTGAAAAACTAAATAATGGATAATATTATCTTGTAAAATTATTTACAAATAATAATAATATTATAAAGTTTATATTAAAAATGATGTGCAAGAAAATATTAACATCAAACTAGTACATTTTTGAATATATATACCCAAACTTTAAATTATATAGAATAGTATATAAGCATATATTTTCTATATGCCAAAAATTTTATTTTATGCTAGTGCTCAAAGCTTTGCAAATAAATAAATCTGAACCTGAGAAAATATCTAATAATTTTTTGAAAAATGAGTAAGTACAATACAAAAAGTTTGGAATAAATATAACTAGACTAATAGAAATCAAATGATACCTGCTAACTTAAATACAATTGTTAGTACAAGAAGAAAAAGAAAAACTAAAATTGCAATATATGATAATAATACTATTTCTGGTTTAGAGTTATGCAAACCAAATTATTCAATCAAAAAATATCAAAAATAAATAAGTATATATATATATAATATATATATATAAAAGAATATCAATTCATGTATTGAAAATCAAAAATTAAAAAATAAAAAAAAATATCAATTTGCAGTCTCTTAAAAAAAAGATAAAACTATGCTTTCTTTTAGTTGTAAAGATTTATCTAAATATTATTACTATTATATTGGTATAATAAATCATTAAAATTTTTTTTATTTCTATTAGAAACATGTTATTAATTATCTAATTATTTTTTATTAGAGGCCTACCCCTCCTTTTCTCTTAATATTTATTTGGTCAGGTTTCTTATATATAATTTTAACTTTTTTACTTCTTTTCTTCTAAAAATTACTTAATCTTTAATACTTTCTTATTATATATATATAATCAAATTTAAATAAGACTACTACTATTAAAGTTGTGAACTTTTCTCAAGTAGAGGGTAACTACCTCACGTCAAACGTCACGGCAAATGCGTCACATTGACGTAGACGTTGAAGGTGAAGTTTGCCGTAATGCCATAGCAAGTGACGTATGCCATATAAGTGACGTATGCCATAACAGGTGACGTATACCGTTGTTACGATCGATGAGAGCTTTATAAGGTTTGAACCAATTTAGCTTCAATTGTGAACAAATAGTGTTTAAGGTTAAATGGTTTAAAGCAATAAATTAACACACATAATTACAGGCTATAAGGTTTCTTTTTATTAATATAAATCAATACATCAAATGATTACAACAATACTAATACCATTTACAATTGTTAACTCTCTTCCTTCCTTCATAAGCTGAAATTCGCCCTTTATATATTTGAGAGTTTAATCTAGAGTCTAAACTCCTACCGAGAGTCTTTTACTTCTTCTGGGAGTCTTTTACTCCTTCCAGGAGCTATTAACTCCCACTAAGAGTCTTTAACTCCCTCAGGGAGTCAAGGGCTCCCTATGTCACGACGATAATTCCCATACTATGCCCAAAAAGAAAATAATGGAATAATACTATGTACATATGCCATAATGCCGTAGCAAGTAGTAAGCTATAGTTCCAAAAAATTTAGTATTTTTATGTAAGTCGCTCCAACGATACGGATTCAAACCTCAGATCGAACCTACAGAGCATTAATACTAGTTTAGTGCTGCCAACTAATCTTATAAGAGATGAGATGCAGCAGTAAATTAGTAAACATTATGTTATACATTACCTTTTACGGCATATGGCATACATTACCTACGGCATGCGGCACCTGCTGCGGCATTGCAGCAAACGTTAAACGTCACGTTACTACTATACGTCAATATGATGCTAAAGGTAGTACATTACCTACGTCATAGACGTAGTGCCGTGGGTAGTAACTACCTTGAGAAAAGTTTGCAACTTTAACTACTATATACCTTTAAATATATAAAAATTTGAAATAGTTTGTTAGATCTTAACAAGATCATGTAGTTATGTATAATATATGACATGTATAAAAAGTATAATAAACTTTTTTAAAAAGTATGATAAGAATGTGCTATATATGAATAATAAATTTTAAGAAGAATTTTTTAATAGGGAAAATAAATTTGTTGCACCCGCGACATGTCGCACCCCTGCTTCGACCAATCAAATCACACGATTTTATAGGCAAAAAAATTTATTTTTTAAAAATTTAAAATTTTACTTAATAAAGTGTAAAATATATCAGATATATAAAATAGCATGTTATATAACGTAAAATTTTATTCTGAACAACTTTTTTTAAGTTATAAAGATAGATTGTCTTAGTAAAAAAAACGTTTTATAAGAAAAATCAAAAATTCCAAAGTTAGTACATATAAAACTTTTTTTTACTAAAATAATCTACCATTTTAATTTATAAAAAGTTATTTGGCGTAAAATTTTACATGTAATGTTTAAACATAAATATAGATTATATTAGTAATAAAAAAGTTTTATATGTGATAACGATCGAAATTTTTGATTTTTCTTATAAAACGTTATTTTTTTACTAAGACAATCTATCTTTATGACTTAGAAAAAGTTGTTCAGAATAAAATTTTACATTATATGCTTTGATATCGCTTATTTGTTTTTACATTTCACTAGTAAAATTTTTAATTTTTAAAACTTAAAATTTTTTGTCTACAAAATCGTGCGATTTGATTGGTCGGAATCAGGGTGTGCATGTCACGGGTGCGACAAATTTCTATTCCCTTTTTAATAATAAGTAATTTGAATATGGTTTTAAGTTCAAATTATATACTAACTTTTTTTTTTTTTAATATTAAGATGACCACTTAGGTAACCTAGCACTTTATTGATCCAAACGGGTTGGCCCGGTCAATATGACTGTGCCACATATTACATTTGTATAACGAGAGTGATACTTGTCCCCCACAGGTATTCACCTACACTTTCGGTAACTTACGCATTCACCGAGGCAAACAACTTGCAGTCAGGGGGTTACTCTGCAACCGCTACCATTACCTACTACAGCCCTTGCGAAGTTCACTAGACCCCAGTACCCGGTCAGTCACTCTTTGGATCCTTTTCCCCAGTTATCCCAGACTACCAATCCAGTTGGCCCAGAAGGATCGGTCTGCCAGGCTTTAAGTGCCTAAGGTCTCCCTTTTCTTGGTTCATGCTTCTATAACACATGACCTTTTCCACCAGTTTCTCTGGTGGCCAGGTTGGTGGGCCCCCTTTGCCATAGGGGCTCTTGCCCGTCCAGTTTTCCGGTCAGTCACCACTAAGATCCTTTTTCCCGGTACCGTCGAAAGTCTAGCTACCTCTCCACTCGGGACTTGCCAAATGGGTTTCTGTTTCTCCGGTTCCTTGGATTTGTCTGTGTAATGAGACACAATTTCGCCTGAAAGCTCCCATTCAAGATGGTAACCAAGGACTACAGGTAGTATACCCAACCGATCGACAAGACACAGTTACCGGAACACAGGTCTATTTTTCAAAAGCGTCGCCAGTGGGATTTGAACTCTAGACCTGCCACTTGGGGGTAACAACTCACCAACTTCCCTAAGTCGCCACACCCTATATACTAACTTTTGAATCTAATATATACAGAGATTCACATAGTAAATTTTTATTAAACAATAGTAAACCAAATTGCAAAAAAAACAGACTTTGTTGCATTATTATACATATTTATTTTTTTTTGCTATTTTTTTTATATTTAATATTACTTGATAAAGATATCAATTACTTAATAGATTTATAAAAAAACTACTAATATAAAAAAATTATATTAGCTTTATCATATAAACACAAAATAATGTACTGTTATAGAACAGGTTTCTAAATTCTAAACGCTAGAATATTCTAAGTGTTTCTATTATTGTATAGTTGTGTTACTTTATTACTTTATTACATTATTACTTTATTACTTTATTACTTTATTACATTATTACTTTATTACTTTATTACTTTACTACTTTATTACTTTATTACATTATTACTTTATTACATTACTACTTTATTGTTTTATTGTTTTATTACTTTATTACTTTATTGTTTTATTACTTTTCAAAAGATATATAAACCCTAGCTTTCTGACCTTCTACTCACAAGCTTTCTAGCTTAGACTCAGACTTCCCTTTCTCCTCCCTCCAATACTTAAATAATTGTATTTCTTGAATATTATTATCTAAATTAATAAAATATATCTTTGCTAAATAAATAATACTCTTGTTAATTAATAAATATACACAAAACCGCTCTAGTGAAGTAATATTCCACTTCCACACCGCTTCATATCTTCTCTGACCCTTACAAGATCCCTGTCGCTGTGTGCTGTGTTGCAAGTACTATA
>QKWP01001637.1:0-52789 GCA_003550325.1 Gigaspora rosea
CATTTGAACCACAACTGGGTTTTTGAACCAAGATCGGGTTCAAATAAACCAAAATCGGGTTCAGGAACCAGGATCGGGTTATTTGACCCAAGATCGGGTTCAAATGAACCAAGATCGGGTTCAATTGAACCAAGATCGGGTTCATTTAATCTATTTTGAGCCTTAATAAAAAAAAATTAAAACCACTAGCCCGTGGCAACGCCCGGGCCCTAACACGAGTCTATACATTATAGCGCAGTTGTTCGTCACTATTTGAGGTTATGTCATGTTTTTTTTTCGGGCTGATTCGGAATAAACAAAATTTGTGCACGCATTTATTTATTTTCGTCAATTCCGGATCAGCCCGACATAGATTCCGAACGCGTGCAAATTTGTGCACGCGTTTATTTTCGTCAATAATTTTATGGGCTGATCAGAAATAAACAAAATTTTTGCACATGTTTATTTTTGGCGGGATCGGGTTCATGAACCTTGGTGGGTTATACAAAAATTCATACTCCGCCGTACCGGGTCAGATCAGGTTCACATGAACCAAGATCGGGTTCATTTGAACCAAGATCGTGTTCAAATGAACCAAGATCGGGGTCACATGAACCAAGATCGGGTTCATTTGAACCATGATCGGGTTTATTTGAACCATGATCGGGTTCATTTGAACCATGATCGGGTTCATTTGAACCATAATCGGGTTCATTTTGAACCATGATAGGGTTCATTTTGAACCCAGATAAAAACATTAATACCATTAGCCCGTGGCAACGCCCGGGCCCTAACACTAGTAGCCAAATATAACAAACTAAAACTAAGTCATGACACATCTAAAAAATATAAGTTCAAAGCATGGCTGATTTGGCATACACTCATTGGGGTGATTAAGTCTTACGGAATCAGCCTTATGATGAGTAAAGTCCAAGCCCATACTGACAATACCTTCAACAACTTCGCAGACTCCCTAGCAAGACAACATGACACAGCCTATCAACTAACCTTCAACTATATAAATATCTTTAACCCATATCATATTCTTTTCTGAGAGGATTCCTATGTTGAGTAGACAGCTAGAAGATTCATCAAAAACATTTGTAAAGCACATGTTATTGCCATGTGGTAATCACAGGTGAATGGAATGATTTCACATACTACATAGACTGGCACTCCATGTGGTTGTACCTTAACAACAACCAAAGAGTATACAACAATGTTACTAACTTTAAGCTCAGCACCGCTAAAGCTTTCAAAATCAAAATGCTCTTAAATAAACTACCCTCTTACAACCATTTTCATCAAATATACCCAGATCTTTTCCCAAGCACTAGTTGCTTTAACTGTAACAAACTGGATGCCCCAAATCACTGGTTATATGCCCCGATGGACGACTACTCAACCAGATAATCCTAACATCCAT
This sequence comes from Gigaspora rosea, assembly GCA_003550325.1. NCBI lineage: Eukaryota > Fungi > Glomeromycota > Glomeromycetes > Diversisporales > Gigasporaceae > Gigaspora > Gigaspora rosea. Next base: position 1,406 of record QKWP01001637.1, read on the forward strand.
CCAACGTACTATTAATAAAATTAACCTGGACATACCGGCCTCCTCAATCCCCAAGCTTATCAATACCATCTTTCAACACCCTGCCTTTAGCACATAGCCCTTATAGTTCACACACTAAAAGGTTTAATACCATCATACCTTATACAAGACCTACATCCATTTAATCTTTCCACGAAAGAAGCCTCCCAGGTTATAATACAATCTCTTCTCCAGATACCTGACTCAATTTATAACCAGCTGTAGAACCCTATTGCTCTAGGTTCGTCCGATGGAGACAGTCCAAAAGTATTTCATATCCTATATCTGTACCTAAGCCCACACCCCCAAGCGGAACAAGCAAAGAACATGCCTCTTATTCACCTATAGCTGCCCATGTGGACAGCCAAGCCAACTATACAGTAATCAGAACAATTGTCCTCCGATGGGAAATAGCCCTTAGAAAACTTGACCTATAGGCCATTAACTGGGTCAAGTATAGTATTCCCACCAACTTCATACTAACTATTTTAAACTAGGTAAGTCTTGACTACTCTAGTAGGTTTAGTAGGTTTAGGTTACAGATAAACTAGTCTGAGCTCCCATTCTTCATGTAATTTGTCAATCAGTGTACTCCTTGTAGTAACTTATTAAATTACTAATAAAGATATAAGCAAGACCTCACCTTAAAAAAAAAAAAAAAAAAAAAAAAAAATATTTAGTCAAAATTTGTGATTATAACGAGAGTTTAATGTATAACACTTCATATAATATAACTACTTTTTAGTTTTAGTAAATTAAATTTTATGTAATTTTTATTCTATTACAAACATAAAGTACAAGCTTTAAAAATTTATTTTGTATTAATACATTATTTGATTTGAATAGATAATTCACTTTATAATACTGAAAATTTTGATCTTAGGAATTGCAAATAATATACTTAAATTACAACTAATATAAAAAACTAATTATCAAAAATTACTACAAAAATTACAAATTACAGTAATTTCACAATTCTAGTTTAAATAACAGTCTTTTTATTGTTTTTAGCATGAATAAAAAATCAATTAACTGGAATTTATACATAGATTATACCATTGATTGGTTGACTTATTAGTAGATTTCAATTTTTTAAAAACTATCAAAAATTTTTTTCAATTGCTATATAATTTAAAATTTTTTATTATATTCAACCAATTCATAGCATTCAAGTTCAATTCACATTTAAAGATAACAGAATAGATAAAACTTTTACAAAAAAGTAAATTGCATAAAAATACAAAGTTTCATATATTTGATACTAGAACTTTTATCTAAAGCTATACAATGCCTATGGCTCAAAATTTGAAGATAGGACTTTGTTGCAAAATTTTAAAGAATATTACATCATGTATTAAAATTACTATCAAAGTGATATAAGAGTTTTTGAAGATAAGAGAAAGTGTTCAGTGATATTAGAACCTAATTGTGAGTTGGAAATTATTATTGAAATTGTATTAATGTTTTAAAGATAATAAGAAAGCAGTTAATAGTTTTTGATAAAAATGCAGTTCCTAGTATATTGTTAGGGGTGGCAATCAATTAATCGACATTCACTTCACCGACATAACATTTCACCGACAATTATTCACCGACAAGTTCATTTTACCGACAGTTTATTTCACCGAAGCTCATTTCACTGACAAAGTAATTCTGGTCATTTTCGTTAGGGTCAGGGTAAATTAGGTAGAATTAGGGCTAAAGTTAGGGTGCTTTTTGAAAAAAAACTTGTTGGTGAAATGAACTTCGGTGAAACAAACTGTCGGTAAAATGAACTTGTCGGTGAGTATTTGTTGGTGAAATGTTATGTTGGTGAAGTGATTGTCGGCGAAATAATACGAACCCTATTGTTAGTACTGTTTCTGATAAGGTAAAAAAAAATCGATTTATATACTGTTCTTAAAGAACCTCTGTGCAAATTATTTCCTTTTTTTTTTTTTTTTTTTTTTTTTTTTTTTTTTTTTACAATTGGATTAGATGGTAATTATTAGAATACATATTTTTATGCTGTAGTGTTATTCGATAATGGCGTAGTTTTTAGGATTCTATTAAGAACAATACATCAACTAAGTATTAAAGTATTCTATTAAAGTATTTTATTAGGAACAATAATTATTAAAGTATTCTATGTATTAAGAACGGCATATCAATTAATTATTAAATTATTAAACGATTTTTTCAACACTTTTGTTTTGTAGAATTTTAAAATAAACTTCAAATAATTTTAGTAGCATCTTATAAATGTCATATAAAATATCTGTTATATATCACATGCATTCATAAATAGTATTTTAAAAATTATTTGTCACAATAATTATATCGTATATAGCACAAGTTTGAAATGGATTTTTAACAATGCTATTGTTTTCATTATAATTTGATTGGCCGTATTATGTATGACAATTTGATATTGTATCCACAACCTACAGTAGGCAGTGTAACAATCCTTTTTTTTATTAATTTTCAACGAGATACTGAATTAGTAAATATTGTTTCTTACAGTACTTCGCTTTGATTTAAAATGGAAATAAAATTCTTTGAAAGCCTTTCAAAAACTTATCTTGAACTTCTTAATGACAAAGAAGACTATAATGTAATTATTACTGTTGGTGAATCCCCTGATACAAAAATATTTCAGGCACATTCAACGATTTTAAAATACAGGTCTTCATATTTTCGTAACGAGTTAGATAAGATTAATAAGAATTCAGATAATATTAAAACAATTAATTTGAAACATGTCACGATTCAGCAATTTGAAATAATCATCAAGTAAGCTATAGAATATTTTAATATATTACTACATACTTTTAGTAGATTATTAAGATAAATTTTTTTATAAAGGTATATTTACGGAGGAGTGATTTCATTAGATAATCTTGATTCATCATTTATTTTTGAATTAATGATTATGTCTAATAATTTTCTTCTTGAGGAGTTGGCTAAATATTTTGAAAATCATTTAATTGAAACTAAAGCTTCCTGGCTTCGATTACGCTTTGCTCATGTTTATAAAGCAAGTATTCAAAATAACAACTTTCAAGATCTACATAATTGGTGTAATAACATTATAGCAAAATATCCAGATAAAGTTTTTGACACTGAAGATTTCATTTCTCTTCCAGAAAGTGCTTTAGTATCGCTTATTAAACGTGATGATTTACAAATGGATGAAGGAAAAATTTGGAAATATGTTATTACTTGGGGAATTGCTCAAAATCCTAGTTTACCATCTAATTCTGAAGACTGGTCTGATGAAAATTTTCAATCTTTAAAAACTACTCTAATAAACTGTTTACAATGTATCCGTTATTTTCAAATATCTAGTGATGACATTATTGATAATGTACAGCCATATCAGAGAATTCTTGAAAAAGCTCTTTGGAATGATATATTAAAAAGACTTGATAATTCGGACAAGCAGATATCATCAATAATTCTTCCTCCTCGTAAAATTTTAATACAAATATTACCGACTAGAACGACTGAATCATTTTCAAAAGTAATTAATGAAACACATGCAGCTGAAATCGCTTCATGGATTGATAAGAAATCTGATATATATTCTACAATAAATAATCCTTATGAATTTAAATTAATTCTTCGTGGAAGCAGAGATGGCTTTACACCTGAAGCATTTTGGAATTTATGTAATAATCAGATAAATACAGTTGTAGTCATAAAAGTTAAGGACACTGATGAAATTCTTGGTGGATATAATCCTATTGAATGGAAAAAATCATCAAGTACTCAATATGTCAGGTGTAATGAAAGCTTTATTTTTTCATTGAAAAATGGCATTATCAAGAATTCTATTTTAAGTCGTGTAAAACAATCAGAACTTGCATTTTGTTTTTATTATGACTTTGGACCATATTTTGGGGGTGGTTGTGATCTTTGTTTGTTGCGTGGTACTGATTTTCAAATTGATTCATACAGTTATTGTCGTTGTTATTCATATGAGGTGCCAATTAGAAATGATGATTCACGTTTTTCAGTGGAAGAATATGAGGTATTTCAAATTTATAAAAAAGTTTAATTTTTTATTATCTCGACCTTTTTTTTATTTTTACAAGGTAATGAACTTTAAACATAGTTTTATAATTTGAGTTATTGGCTGGAGCTGAGGGAAATGAAGCATAAGTCTTTAAACAATACTCTACGAATTTTGGCAATGTCCGGTTTCAGCATCAAATGGTTCTGATTTAGGTTCAAAATTCGAAAACTTTAACCCAATTTTTGATACAGAAATCAATTTAAAATATTGCTACTTACTTTAAAATTCATTATCATAGTAATGAAAAAAAAATTAGAGAAAAATTCTAACTATTGATAACTTCATGATATCCTCTTCTTCATAAATATATTATTTTATCATAAGTAAAATATTAATTAAAACAAAAAAATGTCACTGTTCGCAAGTGTATACTTTTTTCGATTTGGTAAATTTTTCAAAATGACAAACACAAACAAACCTATATGGCCGAACAAATAGCATAAAAAATGAAGTGAAAAGAAAACGAAAGAGTTCAATACTCAAGAATAGCAGCTAGCGTATAGAAAAGTAATTAAAAAAAAGAAAAACTCGCCGCAAAAGACAGATAACAGCTAATAATAGTCATATTATGATTGACAAAGAGAATAGCAATCAAGACAAACATATAAATAAAGAGACAACATAAATAGAAGCATGATTTTTGTTGTAACTAAATTTCGACCGATTTATTAAAATTATAACGATAATATGTTATAAATAATTTTCATCGATTTATTAAAATTATAACGATAACGTGCAATAAATTCATTTAGAAATGCGTCTCCCACCTGATGATGATCATAATTTTCTAAGTTTCAGGACGCAGTCGCCGAACTTAAACATAGTTATTGCCCTATTTGTAAGGAATGTTTTCCTTCGGTTATATCATTTTGCTCAAAATGGATAACTATACACGTCAAACACTATCTAATCAAATAATGACAATGCGACTTATTAAGTACACCTAGGTAAAATTGGGAACTTGCTCTTGCATACAGTCTTCATTGTGTCTTGCCTGGGCAATCACAATTCATTAAATCAAACGTTTGATATTACCGCAAGCTGTCATAAATGGGAATTGCAACAGGTCTTACATGTGGGTGTACCAATGGTTCGTACCCTTACTGATCTTCTTTTCGATAGTGTCTTTTCTTTTGACAGGTTGCAAAGGTGGGACAAAATTCACGCTTGCAACAAAAGAACAAAGAATACTTTCCTTATACCTTTACTATAAATATAATATTAAATGTAATGGAAATTTATAAAATTCGATTATTATTTGAATTTAATTCTAAATAATAATAGCAATTTATAAAATTTTATTATTATTTTAAATTTAATTTTAAATAGTAAAAATTTATTAAATTAAAATATATTTTAAATTTTATTTAAAGGATAGGAATTTATAAAATTCAAATGTTATTTTAAATTTAATTATAAATTGTAAGACCTAAAAATTAGGGCTCAAGCTCACAATACTTTCTAGTATGTATTCTATGCGTTTTCATCGATTGAAAATGGCGATTTTTAATGCAGGTCATGAAACTTAATGTAATAGACTATTTGATAATAAAAAAATAATTTTAAAATAATTATTTTAATGTCGCATGGCTTATTCTTTAATTACATTTGGATCGATCTTTTTACGTCTATGTACTACATATTTTTCTTCAATATTTGTATGTATATAGTTCATGACTCATGTTGAATATTACCAAAAGAAAAGAAATGCAAAATTTGATGGATAAAAGTCATTATAACGAGTTTTAAATATGCTAAGCTGATTTTGAAAAAATGCACACCAAAAATTTTAATATTTCATATTTGAATAACATTTGGGTAGAACATTGCGCTCAGAACAATAAATAATACATGCAAAAAAAAAAAATAAAATACAACTTAGATATAAAATAACAAGTACATATAATGACTAAGAATCACATTATTTTAATTATTGTAATATCTTAATCAACATATCTATTTATTACTACATTTTCATGATATGTAATCGTTATCCCTCGATTATTATTAATTTTAAATGGTTTCATGAATCTAATCTTAAACATTTCCGTGCAATATAAAGAGTTTCGCTAGCAAAGGATTTCAATAAAACTAAATAAATTTATATTATGATTTTATGAAGTAGTTCTTACATATAATTTATAGTTAATTTGACAATTGCGGTTTTGATAACGCTAATTAAAGTTACGATACAAAATATTGTTACGGCTCTATGGGATCATACAGTTTTGCAGTAACCGTAACCGGCTATATTGTCGTAAATTCATTGGAATGACTCTACTGCATCACTGTTTTTACCATGAAATAACATTCTCGAAAATTAATTACATCTGTTTTCATGAATACTGTCAAAAAATTGTCGGCCGAATTTGGTCGATTCTATAAGTTTGTGGTTCCCGATAATGATCACTGCCGAATCAAAATTTATCAATCAGCAAATATTTTGTCAGATGCCCCAGATTTTATGAAATAATTTTAAAGTCCACTGATGACTTAAAATATAAATCACGCAATCATCTTTTCGAAATTCCGTAGTAAAACCAGTTAATGTTATACATTGCATCAAACTAAAATCTTCGTCAATTTGAAAAATAAATATATTTGTATGATCATATGGTATATTATATCCATTTGTGTAAATTAGTGAATTATTGTAACAGTCTGCACATACAGTATTTCAAAATATTTATATTTATCGATGATGAAAGGGCGACTAAAAACACAGCTGTTATACTCTGATTTTCTATTTTACATGTCTACCATGTTACTAATTTCTGTCACAATCACAATAATGTTGCTCAGCATAAACGATTCTATAATTCTAAGAAACAGTCAAAAAATGCCATTTGCGGTGCCAAACTGAAACTGACAAACTAGATAAGATTATCACAAATATCATAGGATGACATTGGCTGATCAAATGTGATTATTGGCCAATCAAATCATAAAGCGGCGAAACTTAAGAAGAAGAAATATTCGCTTCTTGATTGAAGCTTTTTGGCCTACTGATTATATTTGCGAAGTGAATCTAGAATTTCCTTCAAAGCTATAAAGGACTTTTATGTAATTTTGTTAGTGAATGTTACATTCTCAAAAAGTACTTTGAATAGTTACTGAAGATAATTATGTATAATATGCCCGAATTTGAAGAACTAATCTAATACAATAAATGAATAGAGATTTCGCTGCGGTTAAAACATTCTATTATGAAATATCTATTTAAGTCGAGAGATAATCATAAATTTTAGGGAACTAATACAATAAGTGAATTGAGATTTCGTTTCCGTGAGCATGAGATTTTGCAGCTGCGAGAGTTTTCTATTATGAAATATATCGTTGTCTGAAGGTGCAACAGTTACGACGAAGTAATAGAACTCGTGAAATTCGCTTCGCATACAGTATGATGTCAGTTCTATGTTGACGATATCAATTTCCCTCCTTTTTTTTTTAACAATCGATTAAATGCAAGCGTGACAAGACTTTGATCAGTAATTATAATAATGTGAATCTTAAGTTATTATATATATTAGTTACTCTATATCTACAGTTGTATTGTTTTTATTTTTGAATGTATTATAATTTATTGTAAATTTTATTTAAATATGAAATACCGTTATTAAAATTTTTGGCATGCATATTTTAAGGTCGTTTTAGGATTTAGTGTTAGGGTTAATTATATATAGATATTATTAGGTTTTATATATTCAAATTGAACATCTGCGACATTAAGCTTTGTAACACTTCTATTCCTAGTTTACAAATGGCGACCTTCTTTTTTATGCTTTTGGAGGAAACAAGTACAGATTTTTTGCATATTTAGATACTCGGTATAATGACTTCTATTCATCAAATTTTGCTTTTGGTAATATTCGATCAAAGATTTCACGAGTCATGAGCTATATCCTTGCAAATCCATAAATATTGAAGAAAAATATGTAGTACGTAGAGGTAAAAAGGTTTTAAAAGAATTATTTTAAATTGTTATCTTTATCGAATAGTCTATTATATTATAGACTAATAACCTGCATTGAAAATCTCCCAGAGTAATTTTTTTAATCGATGAAAACGTGTAGAATATATACGACTCAAATAATAAATCTATAATAAATCTATGTTTAAAATTCATTACCTCATGACAAATAAAAAAAGTGGTCGAGGTAAAAGTTTTGCAAAACCGCAAAATAAATATGTATACTCACTGATAAATTGGTATTAGTTAGTGGTAAAAGTATTTATGTGTTAAAAGGCAAATATGTGCATGTAGTCATCTCAGTAATAATACTTGTAGCAATTGGTGTAGATAAAATATATGACTAAAATATATGCTTGCTGTTTAGATCCATCCAAATCTGGATTATCCGGATTACACAATATCAATCCTTAACCGGGGGACGTCTAAAACGGAGTAGATTTTTATAATAACACTGTATTTTATCCAATTAACTTTATAATATTAGATTAAGGTTAGGTAGCTATATATAAGCAAAATTGCTTTTCCGACATTTTTAATTAACCCCGTAAGGCAGATTTAGACTGCCGTTTTTTGTATTTTCTAGTTCTCAATTTTCTTTCTTGTTTTGCTTCGCCTATTCCTTCAGAAATTCACCCACAATGACAAACGATAAACTTCTCCAGTTTCGTTTAGGTTAGGATGAGTCTATGTTAAAACTTGGGTTTGGCTGGTTATAAAGTAAAATCGCTCATAGAAAACTTTTTGTTAGTGCACGAAAGGTGGTTTCTTATGTAAACTTTGGAGAAATTAGTGATGTTTTTTTTTTCAAAAAAGACGTTTATTTTCAACTTTCCTGATCGTGTTACGTTTCATCAAATTATGATCTTTTGTTGGCCGATAATCTCGTGGGTTGAATTTTTGATGGCAATACTTAATTCGGGCAGAACCTCGAAATAACGCCCTGTGCATTATTTTGTGGTAATACGATACTTTGTTAGGTTGTTTGGCATTTATCAAACGGTACATAAATCTAAAAATTTAATCTTACTTGAATATTAACCGTACCAGGAACGTGATGAAACGGAGTGTATGGCCTAATTCATATTTTGCGTTCGTCCACAAAATCTTATTGCGATTGGATGCAATAATTGAATGATTTCATTACATAATAATCACATTCTTACTAAATGAAAAATCAAAATCGTTTGGATCTTGATTAGGGATGGGTTCGGTCGGGTCATGACCGGGTTCTGAGAGCTAGCTTTTATTTTTAGTTAACCAATTCATCAGATTATCATACCTCCGAAAATTCCCGCTGGTATATAAACAATCCTGACATATTCCGATATCCCTTAAACTTAAATATCATTAAAATAAACATTATTATTTTGCTTTAAATGAATTGGGCAAAAAAAAAAAAAACAAACAAAAAAAAATTGAGGGTTTTTGAAAAATTTGGGTTGGCGGGTAATGCTAAATGAAAATTTTACTTTGCGTGGCCTAATAGAAAAGCTCATCGTTTATAATGCTGGTCAAATTTGCGGATCATTTGACCAGAACTAAAACAAACCAATTTTAAATCTGGTCAAATGATCTGCAATTATATAGATGGGCCGATATGTACACTTATCATTTTTCTATAAGATTTTTTAATATTATATTTTAAATTTAATAATGAATATATCAAAGTTTGCAAACTTTATTTATTGTAACAGATCAAATACGAATAAATGACGAATATGTTACATATTAATCATGCAAATGGGATTTAATATTAAAATAGTATCAATATAACCAGTGTTGGCAATTTTTTACCAGCCAAACATTTTTTGGCCGGCCAAAAAATGGCCAAAACCAGTCAATTCAGCCAAATTCATTTTTTTTTTGGCTGAATTGGCCAATTTATTGGCCGAAAGGGTCAAACAAATTTTGTTCGGCCGGTAAAATTGACAACACTGATTATAACCAATAAATTTTCCATGAATTTTTTTTTTTAATGAATCAGTTGTCAATCGACTTGTTTTTCTTTTAAAAAATTAAGTTTTATTCGTTATATGTGTTAGTGAGTCACATACTGTGTATCGCCAAAATAGTAAGGTTATACAATATCATATGATAGGAAACAACGCGAACTAACTCAACCCTAACCCTGTTGTGATTATTAGAATAGCACGCAAATTTTGTATGAGAATTTTTAACTAATTCTTGATAGAATTTGATCAAAATTAACCTTAAAATGTATTATCCATCAAGTAGGTTTATAACAGAATTTTTTATAGTAGTTCATGATAAAAATTACAGTAATTCTGATACAAAATAATTCACCTTTTCATCATTGCTGGAATAGTGAGTTCTGTGTGGAATTTAAAATTTTCATTTATTATGGCACTTTGTATCCTTGAACTTGGATTAACTGAGATATGGATAATGTTAATAACTTGTGTTAGTGAGTCACATACTGTATGGCACCAGAATAGTAAGGTTTCAACAGTAACACATGATTAAAGCCATAATAATCCAATGCGAACTAACTCAACTCTATTCCCATATTGTGATTATTAGAATAGTGCAAAGTTTTGTATGAAAATTTTCAACAATAATTCATAATAGAAACCACAATAATTTGATCAAACTCAACCTTAAAATGTATTATCCGACAAGTAGGTTTGTAACAGAAGTTTTATAATAATTCATGATAGAAATTACAGTAATTCTAATACAAAATAATTAACCTTTTCATCATTACTGGAATGACGAGTTCTGTATCAGAATTTAAAAAATTGGTTTCATTCATTATGGGCACTTTATATTTTTGAAATTAGATTAATTGAGGTGTGGAAAACAATAATACAATATGCATTAATGAGTCACATACTGTGTAAGGTTTATAACAATAATACATGATAGAAACCATAATAATTCCAATGTGAACTAACTCAACTTTAACACTGTATTGTGATTATTAAAATAGTGCACAAGTTTTATATAAGAATTTTAACAGTAATTCATAATAGAAACCACAATAATTCAAAACATATTATCCATTGAGTAGGTTTGTAACAAAACTTTTTTATAGTAATTCACTATAGTAATTACATAATTCTAATACAAAATAATTCACTTTTTCATCATTACTGAAATAGTAAGTTCTGTAGCAGAATTTTAGAAAATTGAGTTTCATTCATTATAGGTGCTTTGTATCTTTGAAAGGGTGCCAGCAGCACCCACAATGGGTGGCAATCAAATCGCCAACAATCACTTAACAGACATCAACCTATACCAACAATCATTTTACCGACAAGCTTTTTTTACTGACACAAAATTCGCCAACACTTGATTTACCAACAAGTTCCTTTTCACTGACAAGTTAATTTTACCGACACACATTTCACCGACAGTTACATTTACTAACAAAATCAACTTACCGACAAGCTCATTTTACAGAAAATAGAATATACCGACAAGCTTATTTTACCAACAAAACAATTCGTCGACAATACGATTTGCTGACAATACAATTGCTGACAATACAACTCGTTGACATATGAGACCACAGCAATATAATAAACTACAAAGAATAATTACGTATTATGCAATTTATTAATAATAACAATAAAAATTGCTCATTTTATTAATGACGATAATAATAATTATTGTCACAGCTAATGCTGAAGTTATGACCTATTTTGATATAAAATTTTAAAATTTTCTTTGGATGTTTTTTTTCGTCTTTGTCTTATAGGGTTAGGGTAGGGTTTGGGTATAGATTTCATATTTATAGAGTATATGTGGATTTTAGCTGGGCTTATAGTTTCAAATTGAGACCCTATAATATTAGCATCAACCGTGATACTTAAGGCATCTGGCAAATTGTTTGTCAGCGAGTTGTTTGTCAGTGAATTGTATTGTCGATAGAATAATTTTGTCAGTAAATTCTATTTTCGGTAAAATAAACTTGTCGGTAAGTTGATTTTGTCAGTAAAATTAACTGTCAGTGAAGTGTGTGTCGGTAAAATCAACATGTCGGTGAAAACATGCTTGTCAGCAAATCGAGTGTCGGCGAGTTATTTGTCGATAAAAAAAGCTTGTCAGCAAAATGGTTGTCGGTGTAGTGTTATGTCTGTAAAGTGATTGTCAGTGAAATAATACGAATCCCCCACAACACTTGTAGTATATAATAAAGTCAATGTGTATATTAAAAAAATATTAATATATAGCAATTTACTGTATAATTAGCTTCAATTACATGTATATACATATATATGTACATATAAACAAAGTTCATATGCATTTAAAGCAAAAATTGCAATTAATTGCAATTATATATTATTAATTGAATTCAATTTTTCTTATAATACTTTAATCTTAATTGGTAATTGTTTGTGTATAAAACAATTTAATTGCAATTAATTTTTGGTACTCTTGATTTATTTCAATATTTATTTATAATAAATATATAATTATCACTAACACTATGTAAATGGATATGTTGGAAAAGTCAAAAGTCATATTGTAAGGTAATTATCTTAATTATTTTTAAATCTATAATTTTTTAAATTATATTTATAAATATAATTGTCATAATCTATGTATAAAAAAATTAAACTAATTTTAATCAGATAATTTTTTAAAAAATTAAATATTAAAAACTGCTTTTAAAACAACTAAAGGGTTTTTATTAATAAAAATTACTAAAAGCATATATTTAAATAGTTATAAAATGGGTGTGGCAACTTAGAGAAGTTGGTAAGTTGTCACCCCCAAGAGGCAGGTCTAGGGTTCAATTCCCACTGACGACACTTTGAAAAAATAGACCTGTGTTCTGGTAACTGTTTCTCTGGTGATCGGTTGGGTACATCATCTGTAGTCTTGGTTACCATCTCGAATGGGAGCATTCAGGCGAAATTGTGTCTTGTGACACAGACAAATCCAAGGAACCGAGGAAACAGAAACCCATTTGGCAAGTCCCGAGTAAGGAGGTAGCAAAGATCTTTGACGATACTACCAAAACCGGAATATTGAACTGAGCTGAAGTACCAGGTGTCGACCTCTTTGACAAGGTCTACCAACCTGGCTACCAGATCGAGTACCGGAGGAAAAGAACCTATGTTATAGAAGTAGGTACAGGGGAGAAAAACTATGATGGCACCTAATACCGGGTAGATCAACCCTTTTGTGCCAACTGGATTGGAAGTCTGAGAAAACCGGTAAAGGACCGGTATGAAAGTGATAGTGGGTACCTGGTTGGAGCGAACCTTACAAGGGCAGAAGTAGGTATTGGTAAGAGGACAGGAGTAACCCTGTCTCGCAAGTGTTGGTCTTGGTCATAGCGATAAGTACCAAAGTGTAGGTGAATACCTGATATGGTACAGGTACTGCTCTACCAAGTCTCCTGTCGAGGATAACAGGACTGGGAATACCCAGCTGGATCCTAAGGCAATAGATAAGTATCCAGAACTGGCTGACTGACTTATGTAACGGGCCTGTTCTGGTGATACAAAATGGGTTGGCAGGCGGAACATGAATCAGAGGGTTTAAATAGGCAATTTCTGTAGTTGGGTTGCAGGTATGGCAGCTAGTATGGAACCCTTGGGTGAACCACTTAAATTAGATACCAAAAGTGTACGTGGCTAGATGTAGGATCAGAGAGTTTAAATAGGCAATTCCTGTAGTTGGGTTGCAGGTATAGCAGTTAGTGTGGAACCCTTGGGCGGACTACTTAAATTAGACACCAAAAGTGTACATGTGGCTAGATGTATCCTCGTTTAGGATCAGAGAATTTAAATAGGCAATTCCCGTAGTTGGGTTGCAGGTATGGCAGCTAGTGTGGAACCCTTGGGCGGACCACTTAAATTAAATACCAAAAGTGTACGTATGGCTAGATGTATCCTCGTCTATGTAACAAATGCTAGTATTCCCCTAGAGGATACCAACGGCCCTAATATCTTGAATAAAATTCCTAAGTCCCAAGACAGGCACTTTAATTAAAAAAAAAATAGTTATAAAAATAAAAACTTAACAAATTTTTTTAAAAAATTAAAAATTAGTAAAATTAATTGTGTGATTTATAAATATAAAATTTATTTTTAAATTAAAATATAAATTTTTTAAAAAATTTTTAATTTTTTTATTTTTGTCTATTTTTGCCAAGCTAACCCTGTTTTAATTATAAAAATATTTCTACAAATTTTACAAATTTATATGCAAATTTTTTTATATTTATTTTTTAGAGAATTTCTATTTGTACCCAGTGGTATATACCTACTCCTATAGCAAACCAATTAGATTTTAGGATCTTGTGTAATGTAATATGATCCAAAATTGCAAACAAATATTCATTTTATTAAAAATTGCTTATTGCTTAAAATTTGCATAGAAAACCACTTTTCGCACTCTAACAAAAAGTTTTCTTTAAGTGATTTTACTATATAACTGCCAAACCCTAACCCTAATCTTGGTGCTTACCCTAACCCTAAACTAACAAATACAAAAATTTAATTCTATAGTTAAATATTGTTATTTTTGTAACTAGGTAATTGACCCTATAAATAAAAATTTTGTAGTTTGTGTAACTAGGTAGCAAACTCTAAGGGTAAATTTAGTTTTTTTTTATTTTTTTATTACTATTTTTTTAAAAAAATAAAAAAAATTATTTTATTAATAATTTATTTAATCAAATATAGATAAATAAATTACTATATATATCTTTTTCGTTTGTCCTCTTCCCTTTTATTTTTGGTCCTGTTTTTTTTTCATTTCGTTAGTTTAGCACTCCCCATTTTTTTTTATTCTTTTTACTTTTCTTTTTATTTTGTTGGTAGTTCTTCTATCTAGGAGGCTAGGAGAAGAAGATTGGGAAAGAAGACGGTCATGACAGGCTGGTAAGTCAGTTGGTGATTCAGGGCAGATCAGTCTAAGGTAGATCGATACAAACCAATGAGGCTAAATTACCCTTGGCAGGTTGCACATAGGTGCTCGAGTATTTAGATACTTAATAGTAACTGGGTGAGCCACTCTTCAATTCAAACACCAAATAGTGGATGTAAAAAAATTTTTTTTTAAAAATTATCATCAATAAAGCATTGAAGTATGACATGATCGTCAAGTTCAAAAATAAAAAAAATTACTATATATAGTTAGATATGTAAAAAGTAAAAAAATTTTAAATAATTATAATAAAAAAATTTTAAATAATTATAATAAAAAAATTTTAAATAATTATAAAAGGGTTTAAGAATTTTATGCAACTGCATGGCAGTGCACCACTTAGTTGAACAATCAAAATCAAGCACATACTAAATATGCTTTATCACCTACAATCAGCTAATCAAATTGATTTATAATTTTTTTAAAAAAACTTAATTAATTATAAAAAAATATATAAAAACTATTTGAACATCTACATCTATATACAATAAAACCAACCTATCTATCAACCCATATAGCTCCAACAACAATAACTCCAAAGAACAACAACTTCAAAGAACAACAATTCCAAAAAGTAACAATTTCAAAAAGCAATAACTCCAAAAAGTGATGACTCCAAAGAATGATAATTCTAAAACAGTGACTCCAAAGAAATTATCAAATTATTAGTAAATAAGAGAGAGAGAAAAAGAAAAAAAAAGATAAAAAAAATAAAAATAAAATACTTACCAAAAGTGATTTCACATTAGATAAAACCTAACAAACCAAAAAAAAATATATTTAGCAAACATGAATAAAAACAAAAAATACTACTTATTGTATTAATAAAACAAGCAAATTTATTTCATACAAATGCTAGAAAAACAAGCAAGCCCACCCTATATAAATTCTAGAGAAATAAGCAAGACCACCCTGTATAAATGCCAGAGAAATGACAAGACCACACTGTATGAATTTTAAAAATACAGAAAAAAACAAACAAGACTACTAACAAGGATACTAAAAAACTATGCAATACTATCTATGAGAAACACGTAAAGCTATTTCACAAGAACACCAATAAAACCAGCTAACAACAACACCAATGATGATACCAATAATAATATCTATGATGTCACCAATAACAATACCAACTAAAACACTACCAATGACACCAACTAGCAACAATACCAACAATAGTACAAACAATAATATTAATAATAACACCAACTATGATATTAATAAAAAAAGATAGTAAGTGAAGACAAAAAAAAACAAACAGATAAAAAAATAATTATTATCAATGATGATTATTATTTTATATAATGCATATGGGGATACACAACTTGGGTGCATAAAAAAATATTTTTCTTATAAAAAATAGTATTTATCTAAATTTTTACTATATATATATCAAGCATTAATCTGTAAAATAAGTTTTTTTTTATTATATAAAAAATATTAATATTTATAAGTTAATTTAGTTCTTAAATTAGCATATTTTCAATTGTTTTTACTTAGTAGCTTTAAAAAATATTTATTTAATAAAAAAAATAATTAAAATTAATTCAAATTTATATATATATACAGTCATACCTAAGCTATATCCCTACTGGGTTATATCCCAACTTGAGTTATATCTCCAAATTTAAACAAAACAAACTTTCTTTTTTTTTATATGTTTTTATATGTTTTATATATTAAGTTACATCTCCAAAAATGCTCTGGAAAAAAAATGTAGTATAACTCAGGTATAACTGTAATTTATAAAAAAATTGTATAGAGAGGTATGTTTCTATAGTGACCCTACAATCATATTTAGGGTTAGAAAATTTTCATTTGTGTTTTTTATATAGTTACACCTGAGTTATATTACTCCTTTTTTCCAGAGCATTTTTGTAAATATTACTAAGATGGAGATATAACTCAATACATAAAATATAAAAATATATAAAAAAAGGAAGTTTGTTTTGTTTAAATTTGAAGATATACAGTTATATCTGAGTTATATTACTCGTTTTTTCCAGAGCATTTTTGGAGATACAACTAAGATAGAGATATAACTCAATATATAAAACATATAAAAAAAAGGAAGTTTGTTTTGTTTAAATCTAAGATATAACTCAAGTTTGGATATACCCAGTGGGGATATAACTCAAATATAACAGTAACTCAAGTTGGAATATAAACTAGTGGTGATATAACTTAGGTTAACTGCATTATAAAAGTTAGAAAGTTTGTAGAAAATTTAACTGGCCAATAATAATTAATATATTATCTAGTTGT
Organism: Gigaspora rosea; assembly: GCA_003550325.1. Classification (NCBI taxonomy): domain Eukaryota; kingdom Fungi; phylum Glomeromycota; class Glomeromycetes; order Diversisporales; family Gigasporaceae; genus Gigaspora; species Gigaspora rosea. Next base: position 18,625 of record QKWP01001637.1, read on the forward strand.
ATGCTCAATTTTGATTGGCTATTCATATAGGGTCTCCATAGCGACATGTCTTCATAAAATAATATACTAATTTATATATATTATGATTCAAATTATAAATTTATACATAATTAAAATAGCTACATACAGTGTTGAAAATCTTATATTCTTATGTTCTTATGAGAACATCACTTTTAATTTGAAAACTTTTGCAAGATTTAAGATGTTCTCTATTAAATTTTTTTTGAGAGCATTAAGTTTGAAAGATACGTTCTCTATATAAATATATAAAGTAATAAAAATTTATTTTCATTAATATAGCAGTTTAAAACAACTTAAGCTCTTAAATATAATTGTAGTTAGTTGTAGTAAAGAACAATTTAATTGCTCTTGAATCATAGAAAAATTTTGGATAATATAATTTATTGGTTTATCTATTTCCAGTTTAATACAATATAGATTTTATTATACAAACTTTGATATACATATAATTTTATCATATAAATTATATTAATATTTAATATAAATTTTTAGAGAGCTAAACTTACTAAAAAAATTACTTAACAAATCCTTAGTTATTATAATTTTAAACTTTATGCTATGTCTTAAAATTTTACAATGAAAAATTATTTGAATATATAAATTTACTATAGCAATACATTACATTTACTATATTTATTTATTTAAATATTTAAGTGATATTAATAGCTTATTTAAAACTAAATATACAAACCAAATTAAACTAATAACATCTCCAGTATTATACAAAAAATCTCAAATATTAAATTTTTTTTTTAAAAAAATATACATATGCAGTTATATCTTATTATTGTGAATAAATTATTATATATTAGTTAAATAAATTATATTTTTATTATTTTATTATTTTATTATTATTATTAACAATTTTTAAATATATTAATTAAAAATAAAAATTAAAACATAACTAAAAGAAGCATAAAAGTATAAGTATGAAAAAGAGAATAAAAAAGAGAAAATAAGAGCAAAAAAAAGGAGAAAAAGTATGAGAAAGAGTGTGAAAGAGTGTGAAAGAGAAAAAGAGAAAGTATGTGTAAAAGAAAAAGAGAGAGAAAGAGAGAAAGAGAGAGAGAGAAAGAGAAAGAGTGAAAATTTTTTTCTAATTGAGAACATAAAAAAATTTTTGAGAACATTAAATTAAATAAATATGTTCTCATGAGAACATAAATTTCAAAACAGATTTCCAACACTAGCTATATAATGTGACAAAGACTTTTGACTAACTCATGTAATGTACATAAATTGGAAAATGACATGAAACATTAGAGTTATCAGAATAATAATCAAACCTTATGTTGGGTAATATGATAACCATTATTTGTGGATTTTTTACTAAAATTTGCAAATTATTTATTTATAATAAAAATTCAGTATATATTGCATTTTTCTAAAAATTCAGGGCTTTAATATAAAATTTGATGAATAAATTTTATATTTGATATCTGAGGCAAGAATGAAATAGATATTTTCTTTAAATAACTTCGATATTTTTGAAGTTAATATATAATATTATATATGTATATCTATTTATAATGGTTAAACTAAGTTATATCAAAAAAAGAGCTCTTTTCGTTCTTAATTTCTAAAAATTTCAATACAAAAAAAATAGCTAGGCATAGAGAAAAATGTAAATTTATATTATTAAGTGAAAATGCAATGGAATTATCTTTATTGAATCATGATTTAAAAGATCAAAAAAAATTTGTCAAATTAATCAAATAAAAATCATAGTAATAGTAATAGTAATTTTGGAACTGAAAAAGCAGATATTTTGTTTCAAAATTTATTTGTAAAAAAGTAAAGATTTTATATTAATCTTGATATTACAGCTATACCTGAGTTATATCACCCCTTTTTTCCAGAGCATTTTTGGAGATATAACTAAAATGGAGATATAACTCAATACATAAAACATATAAAAACATAAGTTTGTTTTGTTTAAATCTGGAAATATTGTTTTGTTTAAATCTGGAAATATAACTCAAGTTTGGATATAACCCAGTGGGGATATAACTCAAGTATGATGACTGTATCAGGTATTAATTTTAATAAAAGTTAAGTATCGATACCAAATCATTTACCGTTAGTTCGTTGAAAAATCCGCAAATAGTAATTACCATATTAACCCAATATATGTCTTGAATAATTAATATTCTGAACACCCAAGCGAAACATATCTTAATTTTTTTTTATAATATAAATGTTTTATTTTTAAGCAAAATGTTTCTAATAATATCATATAGAATAAGAGTTATCTAAACCTTTTTATTAATATAATTTATAAATTAAATAAAAAATATAATAATTGTAAGACAATAAATTAATATGTGGTAAAAACTCAGATTACCATGATGACATATAAAATGAAACATAATTCATTTCTAAACAGCTCCTTAATATAGCTTAAATTACATTTTTAGAAGAATAAATCTTTCTTTCTTTTTTTTAATAAATTTTAATATATCTAAAAAATATTAAAAATCTTCATAGTTAGTTTATTAGCTAGTTTATTAACTATTTTATATTTTACATGAGACATCACAGTACCTTTCGGAGTAAAATCATATTTTTGAGTTGCATATCTTCTATCCACTTCCAAATTATCAGTATATATATCTTTGTCTTCAGTTTTTTCAAATAGATATGCTTCAGATAGATCTACTTCCAAACCATCAGTATATATATCTTCGTCTTTAGTTTCTTTAGATAGATCTACTTGATCTCCTTTCAAATCATCAAAATATATATATTGATCTAATTGATTTTTTTCTGAATAATTATCATATATATATTTATCTGAATAATTATTATAAATATCTGAAGAAAAATCATATATATATTGATCTGAATAATTATTATCTGAATAATTATTATCTGAATAATTATTATCTGAATAATTATTATCTGAATAATTATTATATGAATATTTATTATCTGAATAATTATTATTTGAATAAAAATTATTATATGTAGATTGATCTGGATAATTAAGAGGTATATTGTCGGCGTCAGGTGAAAATGAACATCTTAAGGGGTAAATAGAGATGGACAATTGTTAATACGTATTATTAAGAAATATTGCCACCAAATTTTTTACGTAATGGTAATAATTAGTAAAAAAAAAAAACTGTAGTATTTGAAAAATAAGCTTGATAGGATTTTAAAATTATATTATTCAGATCGTATTTGTGAATCATAATAAGTAATAGTCAATCGTAATAAGCAAGAATAAGTACTATTACGTAAAAATAAGTAAGGGTTAAATAATAACTATTTATTACCTAAGATTAAGTAAGTCACCATAATCATACTGTCTGGTTCGATAATAATCTGTAAAATAAATGACTAATTAATAATAGAGGCTTATACTGAGTTCCTAAGTAAAAAGTTTATTTGATCAAAATTATATTTATTGGTTTATATTTTTTTAAATTTAAATTTTTTTTAATATCAAATTCAGCTTATATTCTAATTTTATTTGGTAAATATTTTTGGTGGATAATTCAATTATTGGCCAATAACTGAAAAATTATTCATCAAAAATATTATTATTCGGCGGAGATCTGTTAGATCATAAAGCGGACGAATAATATTTAACAGAACTTTAACGAATAATGCGTTATTGGTCACTTACGAATCTTAGCAAAGGTAGTATCCTTCTGTCAATAATGATCAATAAGTCACTTTAATTATTGAGATCGTTGAGTAAAAATTATTGATATAGATCATAGACAAAAGGATAAATATTAATTTTTATGCCATTTGCATAACTTTTATCAGTTACAAGCTTTTAAAATTTTCCAAATTTTTGGCCCATTTTTAGAATGGTTGAAATTACCTTCACCGACTTCTTTATAAAGGATGATATTATATGATTTGATCAGTTATAAAATTTTGATTGAAGCAAATGAATGTCTTAATAAAACAATTATATAACGTTACCTAACTCATTCTCATCTTTGATAGATTTCTGAAAAGGAGGAGCAACAACTTGTGATATTATATGATTTGGATCAATTTATAAAATTTGATTAAAGTAAATAAATGGTTTAATAAAAATATTATCTAACGATACCTAATTCATTCTCATCTTTGATAGATTTTTGAAAAGGAGGAGCAACATCTTGATCAACTTTACTTATATTATATTGGTTGATAGAAAATTCTATAATTGTATATTGATTTTACAATTAGAGATGTTTACCCATCGATATTCGACAATAATAATTATATTACCTGCATCTGGTTTTTTTTGCATGAATAATAAACTAGGTTGTATTATATCAATAGGTTCATCCTCACTTAATTCAATGAATTCGTCAAGTATTACAATTAACTGTGACGCATCAGGTCTTTTTGACGGATCTTCATGCCAACATAGCTTCATAATATTTTCATAAATTTTCGGAATGCTACTCATGATTAATGGACGAAGACCCTTCAATAAAATATCAACGACTAAATGAACATCATGAGTTCTATCCTTAAATGGTGGAATGAAAAAAGCCATTTCCCACATAATAATGCCGAAACTAAAAATTTCTGATTTTTTTGTGTACGAATTACCACGAAGAACTTCAGGTGCGATATAAGGTAAAACACCTTCAATCGGTTTATTCTTGTCTATAATGAAAAAGCTATATAATAAAAGTAAAAAATAAAAATAAAAACTGCTAATAATGCATATTATGAGAATGAAAACCTGTTTTTGAATTTACTGGTCCAGAAAGGCCAAAATCACCAATGAATATTTTCATATTATCATCGACAAGGATATTCCTGCAGTGGAAATCTTGATGAACTAAGTCTAATTTATGAAGTGAGTTTAAAGATTTTGCAATATTGACTAGAATTCTAGCTTTTTCTTTCCATGAAATTTTAGATTTATGAGAACGCAGAAAGTTACGCAAGTCTCCGTGAGTCGCTCGTTTAATTATCATGGCATAATCTGACATTTCCGGATACTTTGTCAATCTGTAAAAAGGTATAGCACATATTCCAAGACATTTGTAGTGTATTTTGAACTATATAATGATTTAAAAAACGGACATTAGTAATATCAAAAAAATTTCATGCGAGAAATTCACTATGAATAGTTACTTCGTTGAGAAATTTATTGTCAAAATCTTTGGAATTTTTCAAAACTTTTATAATGATATTCAAACTTGGTATTTCCGGTTTTTTAGCAATATTACCCCTCATTTCAAATGGATTCCATTTGCCTGAATATATTTTGGAATATCCACTTTGTTCAAGCGACTATATGCTCTCAATATTAGAAATTGGTATCCATTCGATAAAACCGTCACAAGTTACTGATTCCTTATTTGTTTTTTTAATAAATGCGTCAATATCTCTGTTTCCACTTCGTTGTTCGATGGCATATTTTGAAAATAATTGAGTTCTACAGAATTTTATGGGAAATCCGATAACTTTCCGTCCGCAACGATTACAGAGTGAAAGATTTTGTTGTAAGATGAATTTCTCTCGTTTTCTTTTGGAAAAGAAAGTATTAGTAAACATTACTATTACAGGAAGTCTTCGTCTGGCTCCAAATGATATATAATATTAATAAATGCACTACTTTATTTTCGGTATCAGAATTTACAGTGCATTTATAATTGGTAAATTACTAAGTACGTAGTGTATGGAGCATTCACTTATAGCCAATCGGAGAGTGCAAATTTTGACTATTCGGATCAGCCCGACATAAAATCCGAACACGTGCGAAATGAGAAAAAGACGAAAATACGAAAAATAGTGTTTAAATCGACCTTGATGCACTAATTAAAAATGTCGGGAATGAAATTTTAGATATGATATAACGAGTGTTAATCTATTTCTGTAGCCTCTAACGTTAAAACCCTAACCCTAAATTTTTATCTCGTTTATTTACAAAATCGGATTTATATTTATAGGATTTTGCCTATATTAGGAACGGTGCAACAATGTGTAGAGCTTTGACCCGGGTCAGAAAATACCGACCCGGGTTATGACCCGTTGACCCGGGTCATAACCCGGGTTATACGGGTCATACGGAAAATCATAGTTTAACTCTTTAAAAGTTAATGTAACGACTTTAATAATGTAGAGAGCAGTCTGTGCTCCAGATATTTAAAAGGACTTTTCTGATTTTGTGTTGAAAAATTTCCCGACTTTGCACATAATTTGAGTTCGTTCATTTTCTACATCAACGAATACCAGATTACTGTGTTTTAACTATGCTGCTAATGAATTTGACACATGCTATTCATGATCCATTTAAACCGGAACAGATCATATATCGATATTTATAATAGAGATGTTAAATTGCTCAAGCAGTTTGGTTTATGCTCGAAGCATACCTGCTTGGATACCAAAGCAGACTGAACTGGTTTTTACAAACCAGTTAATACAAGCATGCTTATATAAGCAAATTTATATAAGCATGCTTATACAAGCATGTTTTATATAAGTAAACTTGTATAATAAAAATATCAAATTGCTCAAGCAATTTAGTTAATACTTGAAGTATTCTTACTTTGATATTAAAACAAATTAAACCTGGTTTTTATTAAAATTGTTTAAAAATACCAAAAAACTTAATTCCAATAGTAGTATAGCCAATATATAAAATATTAAAAGAACATTATACCAATATAATATTAATTTAAAATTTATATTTTTAAAAAAAACTCAAAATAATTATAATTTCAAAGAATTAAATCTTATAAAAACTAATTTAGTATAAGGTTAGATATTAGTATATTATAGTTATTTTAATTTTAATTTGGTATTTGATATTTAGATTATATTTAGAATTATATATTTACAGGATTGTAATTTTCAGAATTGTAATTATTCAGATGTTATTAAAACATATAAAAAATTATTTATAAAAATTTTCAAAATTTGATCTAGTTGGGTTATGAGATTCAATAATTAACTTTGTATAGCAATTGTAACAAAAATTTAATTGTTAAATTATTAATATATGAAGCCAATCAATATATGAGGTGGAGTCAATAGAAATGGGACAAATTTATTAGATAGATTTGTCCCATTTCTATTGACTTCACCCCATGTATCCTTAGAATTTATTTAAAGCATATTTGCTTTGAATAAATTTAATTAAGCTAATTTAAATCATATTTGCTTTTGAGCAAATTTGAAGCATAATTGCATTAAGCAGGTTTGAAGCATTAAAAGCATATTTGCTTTTAAGCAGTGCTTAAAAAATTTATAAGCAAACTGTAAAAGTTTGTGCTTGGAACCTGCTTGAGCAGAGTTTATATAAGCATTTTAACATCCCTAATTTATAAGCAAATTGTATTTTAGGGGGTTTATTTCTTATTCGAATTCTGACCCGCTTGACCCGAGTCAGAGACCCGTAAAAATTTTTTGTGTTATACGAAATCTTTATTTGCGTTATTGCAAAAATTTGTATTAATTTGCAATAATAAATTAACTTTGCATTAATTTGCGATTTTTCAAAAATCATTAAAAATTTATCCAAAATTTTGGTTTGACCTTTCTAGTCTTTTTATGTTCATTCATTTTCTCTTTCGGAAATTTCGGAATCTTAACAGTTTCTGCATACTATCCGACACCAGTAGCCAATCAAATTTATAGAATATCACGTGAAGTTTACTCTTGGAAATTTGGTTTAATTTGCATAATTAATATAAATTTGCATTAATTTGTATTAATTTATATACAAATTTTTACGGGTCTCTGACCCGAGTCAGAGAATTTTTGACCCGTGACCCGTACGGGTCACCCGAACTGGGTCATAGCTCTATGTGTATATATAGCCTTAGGGCATTGTGTAAACAGAATCTTTTCTAGACAATTACGATATGCTAATTAAAAATAAAATTACTATGTTAAGAATGGAGTGTAACAAAGAGTATTCTGGGATCGGAGTATAAAGTATGTAGAATATGTTTTCAGGCATGTTAAATAGCGTGTGCGATTTTCTAGTGGTGCAATAAAAAATCTGACACGAATTGAAAACATTATTTATAATGATATATTAAATTTCCTTGTTTGACACTTGATTTATTGTCATATTATCTTTTAATCTGATTCTTTATAATTGAGCTTTTGGAAGCTGTTTTTATGCAGAATTATATATATCATTACACAGAATTATATAAAATTTTTTAATTCAAATATTAAATCTAGATTAGATTTTGAAGTTTAAATTAAAGTTCTGGAAAAGATTTTCTAGCATGTTGAACATTTTTACTTAGTACATAGAACAATTACAATTATTATCAGCCATCATTGAAAATAACTAAAGTGATTTAGGTTATTTTTATATAGATATAAATAAAGGATTTTATAATTTATCGCTATAGTGATGTATCGCTAGTTTATACGGAGTTTCAAACTGTGCTTACAAATCATTAATCTTAATAATTTATAAGCACAATTTGAAGCACTGCATATAAGACTTTTAGACTAGCGACATATCGCTACGGCAATAAATTATAAAATACTTTACCTAAGACACCCCGCATTAATTAATTATCTAATTTTTGAGATAATGTATACATAGGTGTAAAATACCATAGGTGCATTTTAGTAAAAGACTTGAATCATATACGAAATTTTATACATAAACATAATATTGAAAAGCTGAAAAATTGGTTAAAAATTTATAATAATTTATGCATTAGATAATTAAATTACAAAATAAATATTTTCTTTTAATTTGTTTTTAACAATTTAATATATATATAAAAGATCTTTTTTAGTTGCTTTAAGCAATTATAATAATACAAAATTAGACTATTACTTTTATTTTAATAAGTATACTATTAAGGGCAAATGAGTTCAAAAACCCTTTTTAAGAGTTTCTAATATAAATTTTATATTGCATTTTAAAGCTATAGGTTTCTGGCTATATAGAGATTGTGCTTTGTAAGCTTTTTTTTAAAAAAAAAAGATAATATAAGAATTAACAATTGTACATTATAATTTTTAAGCCTAATCAGAATGCTTACATATACAGCATCCAAAAAGAATTTAAATGTATTGTTTTCTAATATTACTTGAAATACAGTCATGAATGAGTTATATCACTCCTTTTTCCAGAGGATTTTGGATGATATAACTAAGGTGAGGATTTAACTCAATACCTAAAACATATAAAAACAGATAAAAAAAGGATTTTATAATTTTTTGCATATGTGATATATTGCTACCTATAAGATTATGTGTAATGTGAAATCAAAACAACCCAAAATAACTTGATTTTTTATTAGTTAGAGTTAGGGTAAGGTGAAGGTAGTATGAAAGTGATAAAAAGAGGTTTATAGGCAAGGAATTTTTTTGTTAGAGTACAAAGAATGGTTTCATAGCAAATTTTTTGGATTGCAGGCAATTTTTTAGAAAAGACAATATATTAGTTTGATTTCACATTACTCTTGATCTTGCTTTCTAATTGGTCTATCAGAGTAGCAATACATCACTATAGCAATAAATACAATGTTCTAAAAAAAAAGAAAATTTATCTTGTTTAAGAGTAGGGTATCTTATATAATTTGCAATATAGCAAAAATAACGGACATGCTACATATTGTAGATTATCTGGCAAGCACATATAATCATGGTGCAGCAATGGCTTAAAACTTTTTGACTAATTTCAAAACAGTATTTTGATTTTCAGACTGATTTGGGATTTACTATCAGGTAATTTGGCCTTGCTAAATATCCAGATTATTTGGTTTGATTTTCAGACTAATCCAGAATTAGTTAAATTTTACTATCAGGTAATCTCGTGATGTTAGAGGCCTTGCCGAATATCAAATTTTTGATCTAAACTTCAAAATTGTGATACAGTTTTAATGACAATAAAATTGTATGGGCCAGAACAAAGACTTAAATTTGTATTAGCAATGAAAGTACTTGAAGAAAGTAATTAATTATGCTTTTTTTAATTGTAGGAAATTAAAAATAAAAGTGCAATTATTAAATGTTTTCCTGCAAGAAATTTCTTTATTTTGGATTTCGATTTTCATATTTACTAGTATTAACTGAAACATGTTTTAAATAAAAATTCTTAACCACTATAATTGGATGTTTAATAAATAAAATTTTTTAAAAAAAAATTTACTAAATAAAAAAGAAATTACCTTTGTACTATTATTTTTAACACTTTAGAGCAACTTTTTTCACAATACTGTTTTATTATTATTATATTAGCTCAGAAATGGCATTTTTCTTCATTTTACCAGTCCCAGATGAAATTGCATTCGTTTTGAGATTACTATTCAAGCTCTTGATTTTGGCATTAAAAAAAATTTTGAAGTATACTTTTATAATATGTATAAAGTAAAAGAAAGTTTGTTTTTTAAAAAAAATAACACTCGAAGAATTTTTTTTGCTCATTTAAAAAAGTAAAAAAAATTTTCTTTTTTATTAGATTATCTTTGTTTTGATCTAAAGTCTATTATAGAGGGGGGATAATCAGGCTATAATCATAAATTGCCAGATAATACCAATATTGGGCAAATTGATGAACATTGTGAATTTGGCTCAAATCAATTAAATGATTGGCAGACACGTGCTGTGAAGCAGCACATGTCCACTAATCATTTGCCTATTTGAGCCAAATTCATGATATTCATCAATTTTTGCCCAATATTGTGGTCGGTTAAAGCGGAGGGAATTTTGAAAAATTATTTAATTTAATTTTTATTTAGATTGGAATAGGGCTAGGGTTGTTTGTGTTATATTTAGAAGGTCCTATAGGTAAAATTGCCTTCCCACCATTTTTTATTTATGTACCAAAGTAGGTTTAGACTACCGTCTCTTGTATTTTTCACATTTTTCTCTTTTTTCGCTTGTTTTGTTTTCTTCGAGATGATCTGGGTCAGTCAAAATTTCGCAATTTAATTGGTTGATCATCTGTTGATCATCAAAAATTCCCTCTGCTTTAACCTATCCCCCAATATTGTATACTTATTTGTACAATTAATCTAAAAATAGTAATTTATTATTTATTGGCCAATCAAATTATTTTATGCCTATGAACATATAAAGACTAAATATCTTTGATTTTTTTATTTTATACAATTTTACTCATATTATAATAAAAAATTTTTTTGCAATAAGTTTTAAATACTTGTTACAAACACTTGTGCACAAAAAATCCAACCTTCTAAATAGTTTATATATTATATTTAATACAGTTCTAAATATTGTCTAATCAAATAGATTTCTTAATAAATACAAAAGCTTTTAATAAACTTCCAAAAAATTTTAATTATTAATAATTTTTATAATATCATTGGTTGTAAAAAGTGACCAAAGTTATATTCTGTAAAAGTTAAAGAAAAAACCCATTTTTTAATAAAGTTTTACTTGATATACGCATTTTTGAAGCTATATATGCAAAGCTAATACTATATTGTTTCTAAAGAAACCTCTTTTTAAACAGTTTATTTAATTAAAAAATTGTTTACTAGCAAATACACAACCTTTAAACAACTAAAAAAATTTTTTTAGCAATATTAAACTATGAGTTAAAATTCTTTAATAGTCATAAGTTTGTATAATCTTTTATAAAAGCTAAATCTGTGATCTGCATAAAATTACATATGTGTAACATCATATAATACCCTAGCCTTAGATCTGGGATATAACTCAAGTTGGAATATAATCTAGTGGGGTTATAACCCATATATAACTGTATAGTATATAGGGTTCCTCAAATTCAAATCAAATCAAATATTGGATCAATTTGAATTTGATCAAATCAAATTGACCCTGATTTGAATTTGATTTGATTCAAATATTTGAATTTGAATTTGATTTGAATTTGAATTTTTAATAGTAATTTTCAAATCAAATCAAATATTTGTCAAATCAAATCAAATTTGACCATATTTGAATTTGATCAAATCAAATATAGTCAAATTTGAATTTGAATTTGATCAAATATTTGATTCAAATATTTGAAGATCAAATCAAATTGCGGAACCCTAATAGTATAAAACTAGCAAAATAAATTTAAGTAAAAAAATTTTGGGTCTTGTTCTTGTAACACAAATTATTGGTAAAAAATATAAATAATACTTGTAAAGAGATAATTTTGTTATATTATATACAAAAAAAAAAAAAAACTAAAATAAAAAAATTTGGCAATATCATAAGAGATAATTAATTTATATTATATATCATGATCAATGTACAATATATAATATTGTATAACACAGTTATACTAAAACCAGAACATTATATAAATACATCTTAAAATTAAAATTTCTAAAATAGAGCCTATTATTTACAATATTTACTTTTATTTTTACTAATAAAAGTAGATTATATAAGTTAGAGTTGGTATTGGACAATGTCTATATAAATTTAATTAGATATTTGAATCTAGTCCAAATATCTAAATAATTTTTTAGACCTTTAGGCATTAGACAATATCCAAAAAATTTTTAAGATTAATTGGACTAGAGTTAGAATCTAAAGAATTGTTTTTTTTTATTTTTAAGATAAAATCACATCTTGGTCTTTATTAAGCATTAGGTTAGCTATGCGATGCAGTTGCGCTAAAACCAGGAATGTGATGTTATTGTTATTTTGCTCAACTAGTGGGCTTCCAGTAATAACGTTATACAAGAGGAGGGGGGTCTGACAAAATATAACGATTTTCCTCTTAAATAGGGGTCAAAAAAATATAATGCAATTTTTTTCAAAAAAATCGTCTAAAAACTGATCCAGTGGTACAAATTTAATAATTTAGTACTATTTGATTCGTCTCGGTGAGAGGAGTCGAATGGTACCAATTTCATTTCATTTGGATCACTGGATCAAAAGTTATTGGCCAAATACTATTGGTTATTATGTTTCTTATAAAATGACTATAAAATCAATAGTTTTTTGTGAATAACTATTGATCCAGTGATTCAAATGAAATTATTTTGGTATCATTGGATTCATCTCACTGAGACGAATCGAATGGTTTCTAAATCATCCAAACCGGATAACTGTGTCACAATATATTCAAGTTTTTGTAAAATTTTATATATAAACATACAGATTTTGAAAAAAAAATTTATATAGTAGAGGAGGGTCAAGCGCTACTATGTGGGGGTACATAACATTATTTATGGATGCCCCCTAGTTATCAATCAACTTTCAGATGTAAAATATCTTTACTATACACTTCTTTTCCCTTTATTCATTATAGTCAAAAGACTAATTTTTTCTCTTTCTATTTATATTAATTCAGCGATTACATATATTGTATAACACTTATAATTCTCTAATTTTACTTTTTTTATTGAAACAACGTCCATGCCTGTTATTTTAAGAATTTATGGTAGATTTTAACATCAATGACTAGAATTAATTTGTCTGTGAAATCTGATGTCATTAAAATAACTGCAAACTTGTTTGTGAATAAATCGATTGTAAATTCTCTGTGAACTAAGTTATCTGTGAAGTAATTTTTGGTGAGTTGATGCTACTGAATAGAATATTAAGTAAAAGCTCAATAAAATCAAGATAGATCACAATAAATACAATTTGAATCTTAAGGCAGTCTGATAGCAATAGAGAATATTTACCTAATTTCGTTCCATCATATGATACATATTACTGCATTTTCAGAATAATACAAATACCAGATCTGGTGTTACGATCAATTGGGAGAGCATAATGAAATTGGGCCAGTTTAGATCGATCGTGAACAAATTGTGATTAAGGTTAAACAGTTTAAAACGATAACTAACTTATAATTACAGGTATAAGGGTCCTTATTATTAATATGAACCAGCAACCCTACTTGTTCTTCTCTATAAGCAAAACCTATTTTTAATTCGTATGGGAGCTTTAATCACTATTCAAACAGGTGATCAAATATCCAACCGAGTAATTGATCAGTCATCTGGAGATTTGATTTATTAGTTTGACCTGTTTGGGGCTTTGATTACCCATTTGGAAATTCAATCACCTGACTATACCAAAATAAGAAATAAATAATGATAAAAAATAACAATACTAACTAAAAATAGAAAAATTTGATCATAAAACACCAGTATGCTCATATATGAACAATAGAAGTATGTTATACTAGCGGTTGCATAGCTTTTTAATGCCCAACTAAATGTAAGATTTTGCGAACAACATTTTAGATGGCAGGTAACATACACTCTGTCAATTTGCATAACTACGTTTCTGGTATTATCAAATAATTTGAACGTCAAAAATTTTGACCAAATTTTTATGAAAAATGGAAAAGTCTATCAACTTTGCGTGGTCTTCTAACAAAATAACCGGAATTGCAAAAAAGATCATAATCGACTTTGCAATAATAAAACCCTAACCATGTATTCATATACATAAAGCCTTAACATGCTAAGAAGTTAGGTGCTCAAATTACTATTCAGTAGTATTCAAAGATGGTCTATACGATAATAGACACGTAAAAATTAAGCATCAAGACGGTCTATGCAATGATAAACAGGTAAAAATTAAGCACCAAGTGATATATATTATTACATAGACCAATCAGATCCAAGATTTTGTGGAGCAACAATATTTCGATTGCTATAAAACTATCACTATATGATATTTATCACTCTGTTCCTGGTATAGTTATCATTACAGTATCTATAACTATTACAATGATTACTACAACCAGTGTTTAAAATTTGATATTCTCATGTTCTCATGAGAACACTAAATTTTTTTTAAGAACATTAATATTTAAAATAATGTTCTCTTATTTGAGAACATTTTGTACCGATAAAATGTTCTCAAAATATTATTAGTATTGGTTTTTTTTTTTTACATATTTTAAGAAAAGATTTATAGTAGCAAAAGTTAAATAAGTATATCACATGATCAATTTAACCAATTTAAATGTTCTAAGTACTATTAAAATCAAAAAGCCTTTGTCTATAACTTTATTAAAAGTCCAAGATAGGTTTATACAATAAAAATATATACATATTTAAAAAATAAAATTCTATATAATGAGAACATTAAAAATTTTTTGAGAACATTAATACTCTAAATTTAGTTCATTTGAGAACATAATTTTGAATTTGAATTTTAAACACTGACTACAACTACCAAGTACCAGAACTTAGACTATTTATCTATAACCTAAACCTACCAGAGTATTCTATATGTTCCAATTATATACTTAATTTGGATTTTGCATATTGCTTGTTCACTAATAGTACCTGTAGTACTGCCACTACTAGGTTCGTATTTCAAGCTATTTTTTAATACTGCTACAACCTGTTCTATATTTCAAGCCACTATCTTTCTACTAGTATCTATAGAACTATGCATGCTCTTGCAAAGTTCACCAACCCTAGTACTTCTTCTATTCCTTTTTGGTTTCTTTTCCAGTTGCTTTTCTTATTCCTACTTGGCTTTCTTTCCCCTAGCTCTCAATTCAAAACTAAAGAATTGTTTTAATTTAGATATAAGTAGAATTAATAAAGATAAATTCAGATTAATTCTATTTAAATCCAAATATAAATAAACTAATTAATTGCCAATCTGGATAAATTAGCAATATTTTTATATTTAGAATTGGGCAAAACAAATATATAAAAAACATAATACAAAATCCAAAACAGCCCTGTATATATAAAATCTTTATATAATTTAAAGAATTTTAAAGACATTTTTACTTATATTTTCTTATCTAGATGCACAAGAATCTGCTCTACAACTTTATATACAGTATATCAAAAAATATTATTTACTTAGTACAAAAAAAAATTTTTCATAAGGGTCATAATCATATTTACTAATATATTGTTTATATATTTGTTTATTCCCAATTTCATATATAGTAATAATATAGCTATAGTAGGACTGGGAAATCTTTATTATAGGTCCCTGCTATGACTATATTTGAACACTACTATAAATTTAAAAAATGTGATTGACCTATTATAAGCACGACAGACATTCGATTTGATTGCTTAAAAAAAATGTAATCAAGTAAATAATATGCATAATGTAGATCATTATATAAATTTAGATATTTGTATTGAATACTAATTCAGTAGAATGATCTGCACAAATTTGATTGGCTTTCGATTAGCACTTTTTTTTTTAACAAAATTACTTTTTGTATAGGAATTGCGATTAATAAATATACAAACTAAGAATAAAGAAACTTTACTTTCAGGATCAATCAACTACACTTCGGGATCAATGATTTTTAAAAAAGTAAATGAGACCTAGAAGTTTAATAATTTTTATTTGAAGCTTGCATATTAAAGCTAACTTTTTTAAATATTTTTTATATTTTTGTTTCAATATCGCAACTTCTACTAAAAAAGTTTCTTTTGGTTAGGACAAACATAAATGAGAAAGAAAGGCATTAGCACATTGCAAGAATACTGCGTTAACTTTGAATTTTAGTAGTGATCTTGACTAAAAGAAGAAAAAGCATTGCATTCCACAAGAACTCTATGTTGAAAGTGCATTAGCCACAACACTAGACTGTCTTTATTAGATCTCAGTTATAATGATCTTGGCGAAAATATTTTGGTGGAAACCATGCCAGTTTTGGATCTTTGTTGGAATAATATGGAGGAAAGTGGTAATGTATAATTTGTAATAATGATTTGGATAGAAAGAAGATAGTGCACTTTACAAGAACTTTTTTAGGTACGTCATACTATATGCATTATTTACTGCTGACGACTATGCTTTGTAATTCTAATGGAATGTACTGGCCTAATTACATTATGAATATGAAATTAGTGTCAAATAGAACGAAAACAAAGCATTTATTCATTAATCAGCAAACTAATAATTCTAATGGAATGAACGACTTGGTCATGTTATGAATATGAAATTGATGTCGAAAAGGATAAAACAGGGCATTCGTTCATTATCAAAATTAGCAAATATGGATATCTCTAACAGAATGTATCTAGTTTGCTATTGTTATTATTTAGAAATTGTGTCGAAATAGATAATAGTGCTCATACCCCTCTTATTTGATAATAAATACGTCTTTTTATTTTATTAAAATAAGATTTACGAATTTTAATTCTGAAACTCCTTATTATTATAATGTTCTGCGTCATGAATTTTCTTATTGTATTCCGTACTGTGTAAAGTATGTAATAGAAAAATAAAATAAGTGCTTACTATACAAGTATATATTCATATATATAATATTAATCGTTATTATAATACTTACAAAAACTGAAAGCCAGTATAAGTTTAAAGTGTAACTGATTTATATCGACCTATTAAAATAAATATGATAAATGAAATATTAAAATTGTGTTCTTATTTAAAATACATTAAATTTATGATATAGACAAGTTTTACCGGGTGATGCTAGTATATAAATAATACACAAATTAAAATATTTATTATAATTGTATTTACCCTATATTATCCTATATCATATTTTAAGTTAACCGGATACCTCAATAATTTATCTGTTTATCAATTTTATAATTCGGGTATCCGGATAGCCTAAACGTTAACCGGTTATTGTACCCTAGGGTACGACCACTAATAGATAAACACAAAGTAATTTGATGAAGTCCAGATAAAAATTGTTTGTTACTATGAAATTGGCATAAAAAGAATTAAGACAATTTAAAGAAAAGTAAGTTAAATTTTTGACATTTTTTTTACGGTTTATTTTAAAATTAGGAATCCCTCATAATTTTAATAACTGGTTTGATAATTAAGAAGCATTAAGTACATCTATTAATCTATATATTTACTAATTGTTTAAACAAAGTAAAAGAAATAATAATAATCTCATGTAATACATAATAAACTATATATCTTAACTATAAATTATAAGCTAATAAAGTAGAACCTATTTATGGGTTTAAAAAAAATAATTTGTAAGTTTTTATTGTGCCCTTAGACAATATAAAATAACGTAAAGCTAGTACCAAATAATTCATCATACCTTAGTAAAGTTCAGGTATTTGTATTCTGGTTATTATTGTTACGAAGTTATTACTTTCAAGCTTTTTTCTCAACCCAAATATAATTTTTGCAAGTTAATAGGAATTTTAACTCCTATATTTATTATACGTTATAATTTTCTAGCTTAAAAAATTGTCTAAACGAAGTATATCTAGATAGAGTGAATTCTAACAACTTTTATTAACCTGCTATAGAAACATTATATAGTTAAAATTATATTAGTTTGTGTATAGAACTTCGCAGTAACAACATGTACTAACAAACTCATATCAAAAACAAAAATGAGCAATTAGCGAAACTACTAACCAAACAACTTTTCAATTTATTTGCTATAGATGGCTAAAGTTATATTAGTTTGTATTAGTATTTTTGTGCACAATATCATGTTACAGAACTTACTAACCATTTCAACGACGCACAGTATATACTTGCACAGCAACAACGAAAATGTGCCATCAACAAATTCATAACAGCCGATTAATTCAACGATTTTTCTCAACTTACTCGGCACAATGATACTAGTAACAACCACCAACAAAGAGTAAAGAATGTAGTAATATACGAACTTCGGTCTGGCTTGCAAGAATAGATACTAGCAAAAAAAATTAGTACTATAGTATAGCAGTTTTTGATAAATAAAATTTGGAGACGCAAACCTTTTTTTTTAATTGGCTAAGATTTAAGATTCACATTTCATAGTTTTTAAATAATTTAAACGACAACTCAAACACTAGCTAATTATACTAAGAGGGCTGCTTGAGAATGCCCTAACTTCTATTTTTTTTTTTGAATTTGAAAGTAAAAAATAAAATTAATAACTTATTTATTATATATTACTTGTCTAAATTTGCTTTCCAAGTAAAATTTTTAGCTATATGATCTATACTGATCTTTTTTCATAGAAGATATATAAAGAGTTAAAGAATACTATAGTACGGTTTAAAAAAATTTTATTATGTAAAACCACGAGTTGCCAATTGACAATGTGGTTTTTTATAGTAAGGGTACTTTAAAAAAATTTTTTTATGTTGTGTAACTCAGAGATCTTCAAGCCAATCAAATCGAATGTCCGCCATGCTCCTATTATAGATTTGAATTATTATAAAGTTGTATAAAGTCCTTGGCTTTATATAATTCGCAACAAGATCAGTTACCACTTATAAATAAATTTGCATGTATAGGTTATATAAAAGGTACTAGTTATGATATTCGCTTTATTATAAATTATCAGAATTTAAATTCCACTTATAGCCCAACAGATACATAANCTATACTGATCTTTTTTCATAGAAGATATATAAAGAGTTAAAGAATACTATAGTACGGTTTAAAAAAATTTTATTATGTAAAACCACGAGTTGCCAATTGACAATTTGGTTTTTAATATTAAGGGTACTTTAAAAAATTTTTTATATTGTGTAACTCAGTGAGATCTTCAAGAATCAAATTGAATGTCAGCCATGCTCTCCATTTTTAGTATTGAAAGCTTACTTACTTGTATAAAGTAATACTATCAGAAATTTTCAGAATTTAAATTCCACTTATAGCCCAACAGATACATAAATTTTTTGGGCGTTCTCAAGCATCTTAATTAATAATTAGAGTAGCTGCGCAATACAGTTACGCTAAAACCAGGAACGTACTAAGTATAATACTACAGATTGTTTGAAAATTAATATATTTTTATTTTAATTATTGCAGTTGATACTCACTTGAGACCATTATAAAATAAGTATGATCATATGAAATTAATTCATTTTAAAAAAATCTCAAAAATGTAGTAATGATCTATAATTATAATGTAATCATAGAATATTTGCACGCAACAATTAAGTATTAACTAACTGACCCAATCATGTAGACGATCAAAAATGTTACAAAATTTCTATAAATTTAGATAGAATCAATAACATCATGTTGCATTATATTGCATAATCGACTCATGCCATTACAGTATATGTAAAAATGTTGACTACTTCCAAAAATGAATCCTCTAAAAAAGGATTCTATGAAATCAGCATAGACCATGCCCAAAAACATTAATTAAACCATCACTCACACATTTCATGTGATTGTGCTGGTGTATTGTAATTGTGAATAAAAAAGGATTCTTCAAAAATCAACATAGTGCATCAAAAAAGTTGAACGAAACCATCCCTCTCACATTTCATGTGATCATACTAGTATTATGAATCATTTTTTAATAAAAGTTGGCTAAAATTTAAAACTGATTCTTTATATTTGCTATTATTCAATCAATTATTGTTATATTTATATGGTTTAATTCGATCAATTATTGTCATATTTATATGGTTAATGAGATTCTAACCATATATTTTAGTTCTAATACGTACAATCATATAAATTGCTAGGACGGCTTTCAAAGTGCTAGTTACCTAACCAGATATGTGGTGCTAGTCAATACATATGAAAGATCATTTTTAATAATTTTATAATATATTATATTGAAGCTGTATATCTGTCAGATGACTAGCACTTTGGGGCCATATTGCCAATTCATATCTATATACTGCCTTATAAAATCATTACAGAGAAATAATATAATTATTCCTAATATGTATGAACTTACATGATGCCAGAGAAAATTAAATAGAATTATTTCTTTAAATAAAACTTATCGAATATATGAAAAAAAACTTTATACGTATGTATATTTTTTTATCTAAAGGTAAATATCATAATAAACTTTTTTGATAATCACAATAAATTTGTATTACAAACTCAGATATAGTCCAAATGTCCGAGTCAGAGTATGTCCGGTTCTGACATATTTTACTCAAACATTGTTTGTATGACAATAGATACAGTATATTCGAACATAATTCGAACTCAGATATCAAACAGTGTCCAAAAGTGTCTGGTCTGCCATATTTGACTCAGACATCAAAAAATGTACAACACTGCCCCAAGGCAGTGTTGTACATTTTTACTGTTCTAGCCTTTTTTTGCCATGTCCCAACGTCCCAACATCCCAGCATCCCAAATGGCCCAACTATGTCCCAAGCCTTAATAATTAATAAATTAATTTAAAAAAATATATAATTATATATTTTTTTAGATCTGAACACATTTTTGAAAAAATTTAATTAGATTATTTTAATAAAATTTTAAGTAATTTCAATTTATAAAATTGTCCCAGAATGTCCTAAAATGTTCCAACATATGTCCCAACTGTCCCATATACAACACTGCCCCAAGGTACTCTACCAATATGATTCGTATTACTATTATTTTTTAAAGGGGCTCGCAAAACTGATTCACTTAATTATAAACAACCTCTAATTTGCAAAGAATATAATTTGACTTTTTTGTAGTAGGGACCTATAATAAAGATTTTTTGGTTCTGCTATAGTGCTGATTTTATCTGGATTGGTAATTAATTACTCAGTGTTATCCTATATTTACTTCTTTAAAGATATTAGATAACTAGAGTGATCTTAGACAGTGAACACTTTGTGTAATCTCACTTTGTTACTGTGATTTATCTAAGTCAGTAAGTGTTTTCTTTAATAAAACTTAACAAAAAAGATTAAGGTAATTTGCAATTATAAAAGAGGCTACAATTAGAAGTATATGAGGATACTAATAATTGTTTGATTTGTGTTGTAAATAGTTGTATTTATTTATTGAAAATGTATGAAAACTTGATGTTGAACTTGGGGTCCACATTAGCCGCTTTTATACTTTTTGAAATTTTACAAATATAATAGCCAATATCTTTTACATATATAATATATACTACAACTACTATTAATAAAATATATAGTACACTAGGAACCGGAAACCGGTATGTGTCCGGAGCATTAATTAATAAATTAATTAATTAATAGAATAATTAATTAATGGATTAATTAATTAATAGATTACTTAATTAATAAATTAATTAATTAATAGATTAATTAATTAATAGATTAATTAATTAATAGATTAATTAATTAAATTAATTAATAGATTAATTAATTAAATTAATTAATAGATTAATTAATTAAATTAATTAATAGATTAATTAATTAATAGATTAATTGATTGGGCAACTAATTAATTAGCTAAATAAAATTAATTGATTAATAAAATTTTTTATTAATTTGTATTACTAGTTTAAAATACATATTAAATATTAAATTAAATTATGATATATAAAAATTAAAAATATAAATTTAAAATATAAATTAAATAAATATATAGAATTAATATAATAAGTTTATTAAAAATAAAAGCATTAATTGCCTAATGACTTGATAATATACTAATTGTTTAAAATCATAAATTTATATACATTTTTTTTTAAAATAAGTTATTATTATAAAATAAGTTTATTTATTTTTATTTTATTAAATTAAATTATTATATTTATTGTTTTAAAATTATTTTATTATTTTTTTTTAATATAAAATTTTTATTTTAACATTTTTTAACTCATTTTTTTTTAATATTAAATTATTTTTTAAAAAATTTTATTTATATTTTTTTATTATTAACATTATATATATTATTATTTTTTAAATTATTTTTAAAAAAAAAAAAAACACTTTTTAAATATTATCAATTAATTTAAATATTTTTAAAAAAATAATCTTTTTCAAATTATTCATTTATTTAATTAAATTAATTTTTAAGTTATTATTTTAACTTACCCAATACAATAGTTTGAATAAGTAATACAAAATAAAAAATTTTTAAATTAAAAATGTCAATTATATTCTACCATAAATAACATAACCTTACGATACTTTAAATAATACAGAATAAGAAAATTTTTAAATAAAAAATATTAATTATATTTCAACACAAATAACATAACTTTAACCAATCTATATACCTGGTACAATACAATACGATAGTCTGTAAGTTATATAGAATAATTTTTAATCAGAAATGTCACTTATATTTCATCACAAATAACATAACTTTAACCAATCTAAATACCTGTTGTTGTTGCAGCAGCAGAGCAAAAAGTTGGTAGCTAATGTGCATAGTAGTTGGTTATGGCTGCTATGGTCGTGTCCATCATGGTCATGGATTTTTCAATGATACAATAGACTGATACAATACAATATAACAGTTTGTAAGTAATATGGAATAAGAAAATTTTTAAAACAGAAATATCGATTATATTCTAACACAAATAACATAACCTTAACCAATCTACATACCTAATACAATATAATATAACTGTCTGTAAGTAATTCAGAAATATCGATTATATTCCAACACAAATAACATAATCTTAACCAATCTACGTACAATACAATACAACAGTCTGTAAATAATACAGAATAAGAAAATTTTTAGATCAGAAACGTCGATTATATTCCAACATAAATAACATAACTTTAACCAAGCTACATACCTGATACACGACAGTCTGTAAGAAATATAAAATAAGAAAAATTTTAAATCAGAAATATTGCTTATATTCCAACACAAATAACATAACCTTAACTAATCTACATACCTGTTGTTGTTGTTGTAGCGACGGAGTAAAAGGTGGTGGCTAATATGCTTAGTAGTTGGTTATGGCTGCTATGGTCATGTCCATCATAGTCGTGGCTTTTTTCAATAATACAATACAATATATAACAGTTTGTAAATAATACGGAATAAAAAATTTTTAAATATTAATTATATTCTAATACAAATAACATAACTTTAACCAATCTACATACCTGATACAATACAATACGACAGACAGTCTGTAAGTAATATGAAATAAGAAAATTTTTAAATCAGAAATTTTGATTATATTCCAACACAAATAACATAACCTTAACTACATACTTGTTATTGTTTTAGTGACAGAGTAAAAGGTGGTAGCTAATGTGTGTAGTGGTTGGTTATAGCTGCTATGGTCATGTCTATCATGGTCATGGCTTTTTCAATAATACAATACAACAGTTTGCAAGTAATATGAAAATTTTTAAATCAGAAATATCAATTATATTCCAACACAAATAACATAACTTTAACCAATCTACATACCTGATACAATACAATACAATACTACAGTCCATAAGTAATACAGAATAAGAAAATTTTTAAATCAGAAATGTCACTTATTCCAACACAAATAATATAACCTTAACTAATCTACCTGTTGTTGTTGTAGCGGTGAAGTAAAAGGTGGTAGCTGATATGCGTGGTGGTTGGTTACGGCTGCTATAGTTGTGATCATCATGGTCATGGCTTTTTCAATAATACAATACAATATAACAGTCTGTAAGTAATACAGAATAAGAAAATTTTTAAATCAGAAATATCAATTATATTCCAACACAAATAACATAACCTTAACTATCTATATACCTGATACAATACAATACAACAGTCTGTAAGTAATATGAAATAAGAAAGTTTTTAAATCAGAAATGTCAATTATATTCTAACACAAATAACATAACAACCAATCTACATACAATACAATACAACAGTCTGTAAGTAATACAGAATAAAAAATCTTTTTAATCAAAATGTCGATTATATTCCAACGCAAATAACATAACTTTAACCAATCTACATACCTGATACAATACAATACAACAGGTCAAACATTCTTAGATTCGAATTTGTAAATAATATAGAATAAGAAAATTGTTAAATCAGAAATATTGATTATATTCCAACACAAAAAACATAACCTTAACTAATCTACATACCTGATACAGTACAATACGACAGTCTGTAAGTATACAGAATAAAAAAATTTTTAAATTAGAAGTGTCACTTATATTCCAATACAAATAACACAACTTTAACCAATCCGCATACAATACAATAATTTATATTACAATGGTAATCAACGACTTGTAGTAATAACTTGTAAAAAATGAACATTTGTATTGAGCAACGCTTTGTAGTGGGTAACGTTTTACAATATCTCACAGTAGTAGGCAGTATCATATTGGTAGGTAATGTTATATGGTAGTTTGAGCGTAAAAAAAAAGAATGTAAGGGTGACAAAAAACTAGTAAATTTGTCGCAAGGTTAAAATGGTATAGCGATTTAGAATAGCAATGATAACGAATAAAAAAATTTAGAGCCACATGTATATCAAGATGATCTATTCATTTATGCACATTGTATAATACTATATAAAAAGCGCGTAAAACCTATATTGTATTGCACAACTGTGCAAATATAGGCATGCAGCATTACAGACAGAAATGCGACAACTACGTTTTTGATAATTTTGATATAAATATATCACTGAGCGTAGAAGTATGAGTCCTACGCTTCGCTCTGGACAATTAGCAAATTATATAATTTTACAAAGATATTACAGCCTGTAATATTATGAAAATCTTATGATCAATACAGTATATTATATAATATATTATAGTCATATTATAGTGTTTATTTTGAAATATTTCAAAATATATTGCGTAATATTGTGAAATAGATCAAATAAAAAATGAAAATTACCATCTTACAGGGTTACAAGAGGTATATTTTGTGATCTTTTTGCGTTGTTTTGCAATATTTTGCAGATTTTTGCAAATTTTCAAAATTTTTTAAAAAATAAATAAATGATATACATATTTATATAATCATGCTTTTTTACAAGTTTTCACATTATTTTGCAAGGGTTCACAATATATTATAAAATTTTATATTTTTTATTTATTATTATTATATAGGTTTATATAATTTAGTACATATGTATTGTAACTAGTGATGCCACTGAAATTGATTTTTGAAAAAGGCCTATTTCGTCTTCATTAGAGAAAATTAAAATTTTTTATAAGAAAGAGCAAATAAAATTTATATAGATGTGTTCCTTATAATTTCGTCTATTCAAAAAAAGTATCAAATAATTTCGTCTTTCAAGTAAAATAGGTCAAAAACAATTTCGTCTTCAAATTTTAATTTCGGGTTTTAGAACCTGAAATGCTTTCGTCCTCATGTATAATTGTAATGCACCCATCTAATAAACCAATCAGATCGTAGGATCAGGTGTAATGTGAAATCGAGAAAAAATAGTGATCTTTTAAAAAATCTTTATAAACCACTCTTTGTGCTCTAACAAAAAAATTTTTTGCAAAATTTTACTATAAAATCTCTTTTCTCGCCTACACACTATTCTAATATTACCCTAACTCTAACTAACAAAAAAGTGTGTTATTTTGGTTGGTTTGATTTCACATTACACCAAATCATATGAGGTGTACTACAGCACACATGCATAAAAATATTAAATTCTATTATATATTATATTTAATTATTGTATTTTAATTATTATATATTCTTTACAGTATTATTTTTATATTACTATATATTATTTTAACTACTTTTGCACTTCTTCACATCTAATTCTATTACTATATACAAAAAACTAGCCCTATATACTTATTTTTATTTACCTATAGTTGGCTATTATCTTTACTTCTTTGTTTTCTATTGTCTTTGCTTTGGCTATTTCTTTTGTTTTGGCTATAATCTTCAGTTTGCTTTCTTTTTTTAAAGAAATGAAAAAAATAAAAAAATAACATTTCTTAAAAGTGTTAGTGTTCTTGCAAATTGCCAAAAAAATCTAGTATGTTCTTGCAAAGTGCCAGAGAAGTTAAAGCTAGTGTTCTTGTAAAGTTCGGAAAAGTTGCAAAGTTTCAAAAAAGTCAGGAATAAATAAAATAAAATAAAATCAAAAAAAATAAGTAAAAAAAAACAAATGAAAAAACGAAAAGTGCAAGCAAACTAATAAAAAAATAAACAAAGCCCTAATCTTTATTTCTCTGAAGTAAGTGTTAGCATTCTTGCAAATTCAAAATTGCAAAAGCTAGATCAATATTCTTGCAAAATGCCAAAAAAGTCATGAATTGCTGAAAAAGTCTGGGTTGGTTTTTTTGAAAAGTGCTAGGAAGTAAGAGTTCTTTTTTTGCAAAGTGCCAGAATAAAATAAATTAATAAATAAATTTAAAAAAAAAACAAAAAAAACAAAACCAATTATATCAAATGAAAAATAAATAAATTTCTAACTAAATCTTTATTTCTTTAAAGAAGTGTTCTTGGAAATTTAGAAATTGCTAGAGAAATTAGCTGTGTGTTCTTGCAAAGTGTCTAAAGTTTGGGTTGGCTTGCACAAGGTTTCAAATAGTTGTTTGTTTTCTTGTAAAGTGCTGAAATAAAAATAAAATTAAAAAATTAAAAAATAAATAAATAAAAAAAAATGAAAAAACAAAATAAAAACAAAAAAAATAAATGAAAACAAAAAATGAAATGAAAATAAAAAATGAAATGAAAATAAAAAAGTGAAAAAACAAAATAGAAGATCTAATTATAAACAAAAGATCTAATCAGATCTTATAGTACAGAATTTGAACATCATCAAACTATTTCGAACTATTTCGAAAAATTAGTCTAATGCGCAATTCAGGTTACAGATCTACTAATCCAGCTTGGTTTTCTAGTTCTAAAATATTTTGAAAGGGGTTTGAAATATTTCGTATTATATTTCAAAATATTTTGAAAGTACTATCAAAATATTTCGAAAATTTAATATTTATGAAATATTTTGCTTATATTAAGGTTCGTAAGACCTTATATAAGATTACACTATTATAAATTTGCTAATATATATTTAATATAAATATAATATATGCTATAAATGATAGAAATGAGATAAATAAAATATCTAGAATATATGCTATAAAAACTATATCTGGCAGATATAGCATATATAGTATAATTGCTTACAGCAATCACCTAGCCAATCAGATTGCTGATCTAAGAATAAATATAAATTAAATATTTGATAACTCCTATCTTAGCAACTAGTAGTTATACAGGGACGGTCTATAGCTTATTAGAACCATCCCGATAAGTTAATTTAAATAATAGTAGTTTTATCAAATTCTGATTACTAGATTAAGAGTTATATCTGTTTTTGTGATTTCTCATAGGTTAACACCAGTTTTTGAAATAATGCAAGATAATGTTTTAGTAAAAGTCAAAATATATTAGAGTATATTTTATTATAGGTTCTTTTAGATATTTTTAGCTAGTGATATATAACTTATATATCTCTTGCCTTTTGGCCAATTAAAATAGAAAAAATTTATGTAATTACTATTTTTGACAATTATTGAAGTCAAATAGATTGATTATCTTTATATAATCCAGAATTCTGATCTCACCAAGCAGATAAACTATATGTAACATAAATTGTACCAACATTTTTAACACTTTGATTAAAGATATCTGAGCACCCACTCAATTAAATTTGATAAAAATTTTTTTATTTGAATTTTACAATCGTAGAATTTGAATAAAAAAATTTCATTGAACTTGATTAGTGGGTACTAAGATTTTTTGATCAAATTTTTTAAAGCATTAAAACTACATTAAAAAATTTTCTTATTAAATTGTAAAATTGTAATACAAGTTCATTATAGAGGCCCTATAATCAATTATATAATAATTCTTTTTTAAACTCAAATTTTTATATAATTTATTATATTTATATCATATTTATATTATATTACAAGTGTTTTGGGGCGCCGTTGGTGCCCTATCAATAATAGAAAGTGCCCATAATAAACAAAACACAATTTTTTAAAATTTCACTATGTCCCAATTATCATGCTAAATCCTATACTAACTATTATGCTATGCCCCATACTATTATGCATGCCCTATACTAACTACCATACTACTAACTATCTTGCTACGTCCCAAACTTTCATGCTTTTACTATTATGCTACTTTCTTTATCGTGCGAAACGTTAGTACTGTATCAAAAAAAAAAATACTATTATATTACTAATGTTTCAACTATCATGCATGCCTATACTAACTATTATGTTACTAACTATTTTGCTATATCCGGAGTACTGTATTATAGTAAAAAAATATTACTGTGCGACTAACTATCTTGCTACGTCCGAACTATCATGCCTCTACTATCGTATGTTCATTATTACGCTACATTCCGTTCATTCTAAAGAAAAAAAGAAGCATTAGTACTGTACATAAAAAAATAAAAAAATAAAACCAATTACCAGGTTACTAACATCCTGAACTATCATGTCTCTACTATCTACTATTGTGCTATATTCCATTCTAAAAATAAAAAGAAACATTGGTACTATATAAAAAAATACTACTGTACTACTAATATCTTTTTATGTCCCGAAGCATCATGTTCCTACTATCATGCTACGTTAGTTATCACGTGACACATTAGTATTGTATCAAAAAAATAAAAAAATACGATTATGTTACTATCTTGCTATGTCCCGAACTATCATGCTTCTACTATCATACATTCGTTATCGCACTTAGTGTTGGAAATCTGTTTTGAAATTTATGTTCTCATGAGAACATGTTTATTGAATTTAATGTTCTCAAAAATTTTTTTATGTTCTCAATTAGAAAAAAATTTTTTTCTTTTACTCTTTCTTTCTTTTTCTCTTTCTTTTTTCTTTCTCTTTCTCTCTTTCTTTCTCTTTCTCTCTTTCTTTCTCTTTCTCTCTTCTCTCTCTTTCTCTCTCTCACTCTCTCTTTTTCTCTCTCTCACACTTTTTCTCATTCTTTCTTACTCTTTCTTATTCTTATTTTCTTTTTCTTATTCTCTTTCTCACAGTTACACTTTTATACTTTTAGTTATTTTTTAATTTTTATTTTTAATTAATATATTTAAAAATTATTAATAAAAAATATAATTGATTTAACAAACTATATAAACAAAGCTAAGTTATTCATAATAATAAGATTATAACTTTATATGTATATTTTTTAAAAAAATTAATATTTATAATAATTAAAAATTTGTTTAAGTAATTTTCTTATAAAAATTATCATCATGAGTTTAGCTCTCTAAAATTTATGATATTATATGTATATATAATAAGGACTATATTGTACCAAACTAGAAATGGATAAACCAATAAACTTTATTATCTAAAATTCTTATGATTCAAAAACAATAAATTGTTCCCTATTTCAACTAACTAACAATTAAATATTTATGAGCTTAATTATTTTAAACTGCTATATTAATAAAAATGAATTTTATTATTTTATATATTTACATAGAAAACATATTTTTCAAACTTAATGTTCTCAAAAAAAATTTAATAGAGAACATCTTAAATTTTGTAAATGTTCTCAGATTGAAAGTGATGTTCTCATGAGAACATGAGAACATAAGATTTCCAACACTGATCATACTACGTTCCGTTCTGAAGAAAAAAAGAAACGTTAAAAAAAAAATACTACCGTGCTACTAACTATCTTGCTACATCCCAAACTATCATACTTTTACTATCGTACGTTCATTATTGTGCTACGTTCGGTTCTAAAGAAAAAAAGAAATGTTAGTACTATGTATATAGAGTGAAGTCAATAGAAATGAGACAAATTTATTAGATAAATTTGTCCCATTTATATTAATGTCCCCCCATATATATACAAAAAAAAAATAAAACATATTCTATATTTTGAACTATTATACTTCTATTATCGTGCTATGTTCATTATTGTGCTACGTTTCGTTCTAAAGAAAAAAGAAGTGTTAATATTGAACATAAAAAAAATGTCACTACTGTGCTACTAACTATTTTGCTACATCCCAACCCATTATACTTCTATTATTATACTATGTTCATTATCACATGAAAAGTTAGTATTGTATTAAAAAAAAAGAAAAGAAAAAAATACTATCATACTACTAACTATCATGCTTCTACTATCGTACGTTCGTTAAACAGAAGCAATTTTTTAAATCTGAAAGATACAAAGTGAAAGAAAATCATTAATTAACATGCAAATGATCAATCAGATGTCGCAATAATTATAGTTTCAATGTAATATCTTATTTTGAAGTTTCTCACGGTCTAATTAAAGTTTAGCAAATCAAAAATGGCAAAAACATTCAAATGATACAATTACTCAAATATAATAAAAAAAATAAATACCTCACGTATTTCTGTTAGTTTTCCCACTTTTGGTCACATTTTTTGGATACGAACAATTATAACATTTAACGGAGAATAGATAGATTGTAGAGATATAGATAAAATTGGTAAGTATATTCATATTAGATTTGTAATCTGGCATCATTATTAATACATCAATATGTAAAATAATTATATTATTTTCCCATACTATTATCACATTTTCTAGATATAACCAATCAAGAACATTAAAGCACACGAACTCAAAATTAAATAATATAAAAAATAAAAATAGAAATAATATAGATATTATACGTCATAAAGGGTCATTAACGCTAATGTATATTTGATATAATCAACATTGCGAATTTTTTATGGTATGTGATTGTGACCATTTATGCCATCCAATTTTCGCACGTGCAAAATGATTGGTAAAAATGTACCGGACACTTGTAATAAGATGATAATTTTATTATAAGGAGAAGTCATATAAATAAAGTCTTTTTTCTTTTTAATCATGCAGTTTGTATCAAGAAAATTGGTGATTATAAAAGTATGTGATTATATAGAATTTTTTTTTATAAGTTTTTTAATAATTGTCTCAAAATTAATGTAATTATATGGGAGTTGTAATTATATAGAAGGTGATTATAAAAGAAAAAGACTGTATACAATAAAACACTGCTATGAAAAATATTATTGTATATTAAACTAATTTTTTGCTGAAAACACTAGCAACAATAATGATACTTTATTGGTACCAATTTCACATTTCAGCAAAATTTTAAAAACTTGAACAAGCCATCATAGCAGAACCCAAGACATCCAAAAAGTTAAAAAAAAAATTAGCAAATAGACAAAGAAAATCAAAATCAAAAGAAAAATAAGAAAAAAAACTTACAAAGCCTCCAATTTCAAATTTCACATCCTATTGGAACCTAAAAAATTTAAACAAGCCAAAAAAAGAAAATTTATTTAATAAACAAAAAAAAAGAAAAAAAACTTATAAAGCTATCAATTTTATGTTTTATATTCTAATAAAACCTAAAAAATCTAAATAAGCCAATGATAAAAAAAATTGTTAATGAATAAAACAAAGAAAAGTACAACCAAAAAAAAAGAAAAAAAACTTATCGAAGCTGCTGATTTCATATTCTATGTCTGGCAAATATCTAAAAAACCTAACAATTAAAAAATAAACCAAAGAAAAGAAAAACAAAACCAAAAGAAAAAATCTTAGAGGAGTGACAAAAATCAGGTGATTTTTAGAAGAGAGATGGTAAAAAAAGTTGAAATTATATATAAAAACCTGACTATATGTATATTAAGAGGGAAAGGGGTAGGCCTCTGATAAAAAATAATCAGGTGATTAATGATACAGCCCTTACTAAAGCTGCTGATTTCACTTTTACATCTTGGTAAAACTTAAACAAGCCAAAAAAAAATAGTTAATAAATAAAAGAAAGAAAAAACAAAAAAAGCCAAAAAAAAAGAAAATACTTACCAAATTTGCTAATTTCACATTTCAATTCCTAGCAAATTTAAGAAACCTAAACAAGAAAAAAAATAGTTAGTAAATAAGATAAAGAAAAAAAACCAATCCAAAAGAAAAAACTTACTTAACTACTGATTTCACATTCTACATTCTAGCAAAATCTAAAAAATCTAAACAAGTCAAAGAAAAAAAAAATAATTAGTAAATAAGACAAAAAAAACCAATTCAAAAAATAAAGAAAACTTACTAAAGCTACTGACTTTATATTCTATACTCTAGCAAAATCTAAGAAACCTAATAAGCAACAAAAGTGAAAAATAGTTAGCAAAAACATAAAACAAAAAAAAATTTGAAAGAAGAATAAAGTAAAAAGAGAAATTAAAAATAAAAAGCAAGTAATAGGCAAAAAGTAGAAAAAGCAAGAAAAGCAAAAAGACAAGTAAGTGAACAAGCAACAAGAAAAGAGTAAAGAATGCAAGCAAAATATAAAAAAAAGAAGCTAAAGTAAAGGCAAAGAAGCAGGCAAGCAAAGAGCAAAAGTAAAGCAGGTAAGCAAAAGCAAGACAAGCAAAAGTTAAGCAAGCAAAACAAAGAAAAACAAGCAAAAAAGCAGAGAAACAAATTAAAAACAAAAAGCAAAAAAAACAAATATACAAAATGCACTGGCAACTTAACAAGAACGCAAGTATAAGACTACACAAAGACACAAGACCAGGTGCAAGACTGGATGAAAATAACACCAATTACAATACCAACTATAGTACCAACTATAACAATAGCAATGGCACTAACAACAAAAAGCAATAAGCTAAATAAATAAACAAAAATTAGTAAGCTATACAAAAGCAAAAAAAAAATTAAATAAAGATTATCTATCTAATAGTATAGTAGTGCTAGTAAGCCCTATAAGAAAATGGTAGTAGGGTTGGTGTTATGTTAGAAATGCTCGAAATGGCATAAATCTTGTAGCATGTACAGGAACGTTTTAAAGAATAGCATAGTAAAAATGGTATGGACATTGCGGCAAAGGGTGGCAAGTAATATTACATCATATGAAATGGCAAGTTTAGATGACATGTATCTGTACATTACACATGTGTTGGATTATGATATGTGTTGGCTCGTTCTATAGAGAGCAAATATCAGTAAAGTATCAGTAAAGAATTTTTTTTAAAAAAAGAGTATTATTTCATAATTTCACTAATAAAGCTTCTCTGTGTGTTTTAACAAAAAAAATTCCTTACAAAATTTTGCTTTATATACAGTTAGCTTATTTATTCATTTATATTAATTACTTATGTAAATTTATATTTTAATAGTTAATCCATATCGTTATCGCAGTGGTCATCAGAAAATTTTATATATAGATATTGATCGATATATTGCACTTAATCGTTTTATATCGATTATATAATATCATTATATATCGATTAAAATATTATTATATATCGATTAATTGGATAAAAATCGATATATATTTATAATCGATATATATCATAATATCGTTATATATCGATTAATTGGATAAAAATCGATATATATCTATAATCGATATATATTATTTTTTTGTATTAAATAATTATTTATCTATAAATCGATTATAATCATAATTATTTGAAACGATATATGAGGTGTCTTCAATTAAAAGGGCCCATTTTTACATTTTTTTGAAAAATGAGTTTTCATTAAATTCATATAAATTTTGACATGATTGACTTTTTTTAATTATAAATGAAAGTCGAATTACATAATAAAAAATCAAGATAATGTAAAAAGAAAAATTATATGAGGCTGCGTAGAGCCAACA